>OY365806.1:37868938-37966438 GCA_959347315.1 Bimastos eiseni
CGTTCCACTGATATCACAGTTCTGAACAGTAGGCCTACACACGGACTGCTTACGTCAGATATATACGTAGGTCTACGCAGGCTACATATTACGTATGCACTATGAAGGTGTTCATGTAGGACTGTAAGTAATAATACGTAAGAACATGTATTCTAGGTATTAATACAAAACCTCCTATAGGGGTGTGCGAGTGCATACGTACGTAGGCCTACCGGTATGTGTATATCAGCATGTAGGTAGCCTACACGTATAAATGCATGTATCGTCTCGTATTTTTGGATTTATATAGCGCCTCCTGAAGAATAACTATTCAGAGAATCTCTCAGCACGGAAACTCCGGGGTAAAGGAAAACAAGCGAGAAGCCGATGGAGAGAAGCCAATCATTAATTATTGGAGAAAGGTCATTCCAGGTAGATGACCTCACAACAATCTTAGTCCTAAGGCACAAATAGATCAAGACGATCAACAGAGCGCAAGGAACGAGATGAAGTTGGAGATATCAGCTTTTGGAAATAGTCACAGAAAGAAAGAGAGAGACAGACAGACAGACAGAAAGAGAGACAGAGACAGAGACAGAGATCGTGTCACTGCCTACCTTTGCTTTGGAAACTAGAAATAGGATCTTGTAGTGGATATGCCCTACGTGTAGTGACAGGAAGCCAGTGCAAATACTTTATGTATACATGTTGAGATATGCGCAATGCGATAAAGATGGGCGGTGATCCTAGGTCAAGCATTTAGGCCCGATTGAAGGGGAGAAAGTCGCTGTTTCAGCATGTGCTGTGTTAACATTTATTTAGCTCCCTTATTTCTCTGATTCTCTTTCGTTATGGACACCAATCAGACAAACCATAAGTAGAGCAAGAGCAATGGAAGCGTCAGAGTGTGTGTCATCTTATCATCGTTGACATCTAATTATATCGGTTGAGTTTTGTTGCAACTTTGACCACTGCATTGGCTGCACCAAAGACATAAAGTTTCTTGCAATTTTAATTACGTCAAGTTGCTACGACCATTAGTTTTTTTCACTGACAGGACACAATGTTGAGCAAAGTGTCTGGTGCCACAGAGATGTTCGTTTCTAGTGGTGCACGAGTTCCATCCTATAAGCGCCAGTCACAATCTTTTGGACACAGATTAAGTCTATTACGCATCCATTCTTGAACCGTTAAAAAAGTTCTGAAGGAATGTTGCTTAGCTGCACGAGTTAGAGGTATCATCTTTCACAATAATATGCAAACCACCACATCCCAAACAGCATTCTTGGCTACGGTAGCAACAAGAAGAGCCTGATAGAAACTGTACGCATATATATATATATATATATAGCTGTTGCAGAGTCATCGGAGCTTCAACCAGTTGTTGTCGATTGTTACGGACAGTGGCTTACTTGTACTGATGGTGGTCTATGCAACCACAACCAGTTTTGTTCATGTTATGCCACAACCAATGGCATCGCTGCCATCGAGGCGCCGAGACGTGTGACTCCTCTGAGTATTTTATTATTATTATTTACTGAAATATTTTTCCATTACGAAATAACCTGAGCCACCCGGCATTTACAGTTGCTAAAGGCCTAATCATTCCGCGGTGACAGCAGTTTCCCGCGTGATATTCGCCGCAAAAAGTCGCATTAGCCAACTGCACTTTTGATCCAGCCGGTGACTTCCCTTTTGATTAGTACCCCTTTGCGAGATCATAACGACATCGTCACAACTCACTAACAAATGATTATTGTTACATTTTAATTTCAAAACAAATCTTGGGGTTAGGGTGGAGACACAGTAGCCCCCTCTCCTACCACATCATATCCAATATGCTTCCTCTGACCTCTAATCCTGGCGACGTTACTGCTGAGGAGAGATGGCATGAAATGAAGTGTTGGGAGTTCGTAGGATGGATCAGAACATTTGTTGTAATTACGTCGGAAGATGGTTCCCGATAGACGGAGCAGCTACGGGTTAGAAGCAGATTGCCAATTTTAGTGATAAGAAGACGTAAGAGCGGACAAGTGTGAGGGCGGAAGAGGAGCGGCTTGAAGGAAGTGGTTGGATATTGATAGATCTGCAAATAACTGAATCAACGGGTTTTGCAGAAGTCTATGAAATAACTGCGACTTAACGTATATAAGAAACACGAAGAAACACTTGGAATTTTGTAAGACACGGTTTATTTACGAGTCGAGTCGAGACCTTTCGTCCTCTAGGAAAGCGTAATGGCGCTCCCTCAATTACGTGTTGATTGCGTGCCTCCTTCCCCCTGATCTAGTCTTCTATCCTCATCCTTCTTATCCCTCGGCTCACTCCAGGACAACCATAAAAAACAGGGCTTACGGGAGTTTAAACCACTCCAGTGGCCCTACTGCCTTTTAGGAGCTTACGGGGTTTTACGCCACTCCAGAGGCTCAGCAGGTGAAGAGGAAATCTAGTGGTAACAAACATATACAGAAACGAACGAGCAAGCCCCATGACCTTCGATTTTTAGGCCATAAACCCATGGGGCAGCTTACTTACAGACAACTACCAACACACACATACACACAACAATCACAGAACCATAGTTTAACCGTAACAAGCAACCCAATCCATCCCACCTCCTTCACTCACGCTTAAACCCTCCTCTGAAAGACCAACACACAGGCACCTGGCACCTATGGAAACAACGTAAAACAAAGAAGCAAAGATAGATAAATGGTATCATGAAAGGTAAAACTGAAATAAAAGTCCCCTTCTGTGGCAGTCCTTTTGGTCTCTGCTCTACACCGTACATTCTTAGCATTAGGAAGTTTCATGTCCAACCAGGGTTGGACATGAAACTTCCTAAACTTCCCTTCATCGATCGATGTGCTCAACTGCTTATTGAGATATGGAGGTGCCGGCCAATTGTATCCTATCATCATCCAATGACCAAAATCTTCTTGGTACGATTTCAGCTTTACATGAGTGCTGTTGCGTATAATATTTTCATTCAGGAAACGTCTTCTAGCTGCGTCAAAATGCACCCAAATTCAAAGATGAGTTAATAGATAGTTCAGCGTGCAGCGCCTTTTGAGGCAGTCGACATAAACGGTGCTATTTTAGGTGACATATGCATTACGGCACAATGGCGTTGATAGTGTTGTGCTGGCTTGTGAATGAAGGAAGCTGCTGTGCGCGCGTGGGTATGTTGATCGCTTGATGCGGCTGTGTGCGCGTGGCTCTGTTGATCGGTTGATGTGGCTGTGCGCGCGTGCGTGGGTAACTTATTGGACTGTGCGCACGTGGGTCTATTGATCGACTGATGCGGCTCTGCGCGCGTCGGTATGTTGATCGGTTGATGCGGCTGTGTGCGCGTGGCTCTGTTAATCGGTTGATGCGGCTGTGCGTTCGTGGTGTATGTTGATCGGTAGATGCGGCTGTGTGCGCGTGGCTCTGTTAATCGGTTGATGCGGCTGTGCGCGGGTGGGTATGTTGATCGTTTGATGCGGCTGTGCGCGCGTAGGTATGTTATTGGGCTGTGCGCGCGTGGCTCTGTTGATCGTTTATGAGGCTGTGCGTGCGGCGTGGGTATGTTGATCGGTTGATGCGGCTGTGTGCGCGTGGGTGTGTTGATCGGTTGATGCGGCTGTGTGCGCGTGGGTATGTTGATCGGTTGATGCGGCAGTGCACGCGTGGGTATGTTGATCGGTTGATGCGGCTGTGCGCGCATGAGTATGTTGATCGGTTGATGCGGCTGGGCACGCGTGTGTATGTTGATCGGTTGATGCGCGCGTGGGTCTGTTAATCTTTTGATGCGGCTGTGCGCGCGTGGGTCTGTTCATCAGTTGATGCGGCTGTGCCCGCGTGGGTCTGTTCATCGGTTGATGCGGCGGTGCGCGCGTGTTCCTGTTTATCGGTTTATTGGGCGGTGCGCTCGTGGGTTTATTGATCGGTTTATTGGGCTGTGTGGGTGTAGGTCTGCTGATCGGTTGATGAAGCAGTGCGCGCGGCGTGTGTCTGATTATGGGTTTATAGGGCGATGCGCGCGAGTATCTGTTGATCAGTTTAATGTGCGGTGCGCGCGTTCATCAAGCTTAAAAATTTTCAGGGTAGTACAATATTGATTACTATTTTATAACGTACAAACACAAGTAGGCTATCTATTACATAAGGTATAGGCTACCTATTAAGAATGTAACCTATTATGTTGAGTTCGTAAAGTTGTGATTGTTAATTTAGCATGTATCATGTTGTCCAGTCTAGGCCTACGTTTAACGAAACCAAACAAAAACGTAGAAAGCTTGCGTATTTTAAATAATAATTTTAATTTTACATTTTATTTTCAGTTCTAATTGTATAGAATACGTTTTAAATTTAGCATAAATATCAAAATAATTAGTCAAACAAGACACACCTAATGTCACCTATACAATAAAAGCAATGCACAGATAGTTTTCAAATATTTAGAAGTTCTCAAAAAAATTTTAACTTCAGTCTTTCCTAGCACAGCGTGGATCTTGTTACCCAATTGTCTTATCTTGAGTCCAGTCTACAAATCTTATCTATCATTCGTGGCATCGGCTGCTGTTTAAACTATATGGCCTGATAATGTGGCGATATCTTGTAGACCTACGCCGCAATGAACATGCTTTCCAGGCATGGCTGAGCTCTTCCCTATCTCTAAGATTAGACTTAGATTACTAGTGATTAGTTAAATCGCAAGGCCTTTCCGATCAAAAACACTAGACCCATAATTGATGACAATGATTAAATTATCCTATTTACTATTGTACACTTGAGTGCAGAAGCTTTGGGCTATTTATAACGGTTTAAAATACACGTAGACCTAATTACTTTTTGCTTACGCCAATGTGAATGAGTAAAAGTGCATCTAGAAGGACAACTGGTGTCTCTGAGCCATTTGATATAAGCTGACTGCAAACCATTAGCCCATGTGATTGCGCCAATAATGAAAACATGTGTGCCCTCTCGAGCCCACAAGTTGTAGAAAGTCCAAAGAAACGTGCTTCGGCTAGTCATAAGGTGCGGGGGCCACTGAATACGTCCCATAATAGCTCATAATTACTTTAACATGGTCATCTTTCGTATGTGCAAATGCTATAACTGCAGTCAAAACTTTGGAGGAAAAAGTAAAAACGTGGTGGAACTACCTGGAACGACGTTCCGCCTAATTTACTTGCTGAGGTGCAGGAACGCCGCTCCTGCTCTCCAGGAGGTGCCGGAACGGCGTTCCGGTTCGTTCCGGCTGAAATTGACCACTGCCCTTATGGCTACCAGACCATAGGCCTACGTACAGCCCTTAATAGGCCCTAATGTTTTGTAATTTGTACTAACGTTACAGGTAAATTGCAACGCTCCTATGCGAATTTCTACGTTTAGGCCTACATGACTATTTTCAGCACACTAACCCGATATCTAGACATTTCGAGTTACACGGTTCATACACATTCGATATAATAACAACCGCCATTCGCATTCGCATCATCTGAAAGTAGGAATGCATTAATTTCACTCGAGTCACTTCTAAGTCTATGTTTAGTATAGATCGACTGTTCTCCATCTCTGCCTATCGTAGCAGTGACTGTCAGAGGAGAATCGGGTTGGACCGTTTCTCCAAGAGAGGCAACAGTATACGACTCTCTCTCGGGATCAGACTCTATATCTTCCGCGGTCGCCAGATGGGCAACGTCTTGAGGATGGTCTTTATTCAGAACAGGGTTCGCTCTTTTACCGACCGTAGTCTTCCCTTTCTTGTTTGCCGGCTTGGAGACGGTTTTCCTCTTTCTCTCTACCTGATCTGAGCTTCATCGTATCATTCTACATCTCGTCACCCTTAAAAAATCGCCAACTGGGGACACCAAACGTTCTCCCTGTTCCGGAGAGCAGAAATATTTGTAACAAGTCCCTTCGTCACTTTTCCATGGGCAATACTGGTCACTGATCTTAACGTCGCGTTATCCCAGACACTTATCCACCGGATATCGCATCTTTCAGTCACCATGTACCTCTCGGTCCATTTCCGTGTGTGGCATAACGGCTTCACACGTATAATTTATCATGCACCACGATTGACCGTAATCTGCTTTTGCAATTGTCTAACACTGTAATATATACTGAGACTTCAGGAAAACGGCGAGAGTAAGTATGACCTAGTTAAGTAGTCAACAAGAATATTTATCGAAAGAGCGTAAGACAATCAAGAAGAGGTATCGCGGGAAATCGCGAGTAAAGATATTACGATCAGACACGCACGTCAAGATGCCACGGGAAAAACACGGGAGTAAGTATGACCACGTTAGGTAGCCAAGTATATATATTAACGAAACCGTACAGGGAAAGAATATGCGGAAACACCCGCAATTATAGAGGTCTTCGGCACCAGTCACGACTGTTTCTTGCAATCGTCGAACGCACCAATGGGGTCACTTTATACATTTTCGACCGTAGGCCGACAAACTCCAAAGGCGCTATTCCATTACACTCATCCTTGAACTTCCCAATCACCTTCGCGTTATCTTTGCGATGCAACTTATGAGTTGGGGAGTAGTCGGACGTGTCGTAATGGAACAGACGGTCGCGCACGTCCTCGTACACGTCGTCGGTCTATATGCGATAACATAACCTGTTCGTATCGGTGAACAGCAGCTTCGCCCTATCGCCGTAAACATTCAAGATTTCTTTGTAATGGAACTGATACATGCAGAGCTTGGATATATCCAAGATGCACATACCAGCGTAGATCGGTTTATCCAACACGACGTCGGATTCAACCAATTTGACGATCCTGACGTCTTCGTTGATTCTATTGAACGATTGAAAAGTTTAGATGTGAAATTAGGTGTTTCGCTCGCTCGTTAGTAACGATCCGGACATTCAAGTGATGACAATTGTTTTGCATCGTCTTCCCGTAGACGGAGTTGTTCACCAATTTGAAGAGGTCCTTCTCGAATGAGTTTTTGGCCGCCTGTCGCTTAACTGTATTGAAATCAATATAAGGTTTGAGCCATCCAGTATGGTCGAATACGAGGATTTTGTGAATTTTAGTGATCCCCAACCCCATCTCCAAATAAAATTTGAGATTGCGGTAATGAACAACGTATTCGGTTTTTGGCATCAAATTAGGGATGAGTTTACCAATTTTTTTGCTCGTATTAATCCCCAAATTTAGCGCTAAATTTGTAGCATATGGTGACAACATATCCGGAGTCACCACCAGCTTTTCTCGAGCGAGGGCATAGTCGTTGTGGGCGTCGTCTAGATGAGGCGGCTACTCCAGATCCACCTCCAAAATGTACCCTTTCGGAGCACTGTCGTCGAGTTTCGAGCCCAGATCAAAACTCTCCACTTCGTCTGTGGTCAAGAAACGAAAATTGCCGACCGTAAGTTCGGCTGACATGGCGAATCCGTAGAGGTTATTGCAGTCGAGGTACATTATATAACTCGGATCTGCAGCCGCGTCGTATCTTTGTCTAGATACTTATTGTTCGCTTTCGCGAACCTGCGGCTAATCGCGGAAACGCCACCCCGCCTACCCTTTTCGATAAATAAATATTTATTGGGATCCGTCAACAACTCCAGCGTGACGCCGGTCATCTTCAGGCACGCGTCGAATAATAAATCTGGTGAACTGAAATAATGTAAGGGATCTAGGTTGTAGTAATTGAGAGACATTTTTCGAAATGCCTCGAAAACGTCGGCCAGCAGCGTTACATCGGTTTCTAAGTATAGATCGTGATAATCACGCATCGACGTCATGCCGAAGGTTGGCCAGACCCTTTGGGCATGCGAGTAGTCATCGTCGCTCAAGCCTTCATCCTTCCGACGACTGAAAAAGTCATCCCTCTCTGGAAAGCATGTTTCGTTCATTCTTTCTACACCATCCATATGCTCGTACGGATAAACCCCTTTCCGAACCAACAACTCGAATCGGTCGTCGTCGGGAAAGAGTCTCCTCGTATGGCACAATTTAGAATTTCCATCTTTTACCAAATTCTGGACAAGAGTATCCAGCCCGCAGTTTAAAAACTGTAAGGAATCCACGAAACGTAGCCTATCTATCTCGAATTCCAAATACTTCTCCATGTTGGTCGCTATCACGAACACGTCTTCGGGAGCCATGAATGTGGAAAGGTTTTTCAGTATTAAATGCTCGTCGTATCCTTTCAAATTGTGAAAAACGATCGGAATCAGATAGCTCGCCTCTTCCTCGCGACTCTGTTTTTTCGCTTTCTTAAATTCCATTTGCAGATTGCAATTTCCGCAAAGAGCCGAGAGGACATTTCCGGTAATGTGGCAGTGATGTTTTACTTTATTGGATTTATTAAAGACGATAAGGCAATACCGACATTTTTCACACGAATTGAAACTGTCGATCTGAGATCTCGTCAACGGATTCTTGGCGAGATCTTGTCTTAAAATCTCGTTTATTCGATTTTGCTCCAGTTTCAAATGTACGAAAAATGAATGCATCACGTTATCGCCGCTGTAAACGTATGGTCGTTGATCGTTGTATCGATCGAAGGAGGAGACCGTCAAACAGCAGAATCCGCTAGGTTTGTGAGTGTCGCAAAAAGTGGTAGAAGTTCCAGCGGCGGTGTCAAATTTCTAGAGAAAATATTCTCATATAAATATATACAATTGATAATTGCAATCTTAAAACGTCTCGTTATTGCTAAGTCATCGTTGCTTTGCTTAAATTTATTTATGCACATGTGAATAATTTCGTTATAAAAACGCCGAGTTCTTATAATAATAATCTTCGTTTAATTTTGACGCAGAATGATTACGAGTACAGAATGAGCGAATGATGACGATTTTAACCGTCGGCAGTCATACCGGGCGCCCATTACGTTTTACATCTCATTTTTAACAAACGCCACCGCCCAACGAAAGAAAATAACGACTGCGGTCTAGTATAGGTATTTGTGTAGAAATAAAAATAATCTATAGGCCTACCTCTGATCCGCTGGTAATCGTGAATGCTCGCCATCTCCGAACCGAATTTAGAATTCTCGTCGATATCTGCAATTATACATATAAATTTCCCGGATTAGAACTCGCTGCTCAGATGCGAGGGCTATACCCTTAAGCAATTAGCCAATCGGGCTACCCCGAATATCTAAGGAAATATATGTTTTATATGCATGCGTACACGTGATCCTAATAATTATAGAAGACGCTTTTAGAATATTTATTTGACCACGATTTTACAAGGGAGCAAATATTAATATTTATCAGAGGAATTATATTAATATTTATCAGAGGAATTATAATTATAAATTGGATTTAAAATTATTTATATGATAGAAATCGATCGCCTGATGGTATATATTATAAAATGTTTGAAACTACTTACCGACAGCATCTTTACGAATCTGTTGAACAGCAGACATGATATTCATCGAAGATTCTTAGACGATTGACAGTCGGAACAGAAGTGAGCCGCGTTCGTGTTGCACAAGTTTTTTTAACTCTTGTCTAAGCTAGTAAGCGTGTATATGTATAATCGTATGCATTATTGTAATATTTTTATACGAATATACCAGTTATTTGCTCATATATATATATATGTATGTATATATACATCTGGTATTCAGAAGCGCGTGACGGGCTCCGCCATAGTGTTAATAAATCCTTTTGAAATTGATGGACTTAATTATACACATACGCCAGCTTTGTCTATTCCAAGGAGGGTCGTATCAATTGAGGGTAGTCGCCGATGTAAACACTGGGTCATTCAGTGCCAAGACTCATACCAGATGTCTGTCGAATGACTTGATCGTGTACATTTCGTCAATTTTACGACCTACGGCCGTTCCTTTGTAGAGCGCGCCGACCTAGGGGAGGAGAGCCGTCGTTTCGTCGATGATGGATGTGTCCGTGTGTGTATATGTATGCGTATATGTGTGCGTATATGTGTGCGTGTCCATGTGCGTGTCTGTCGGCGTGTTTGTGTGCTTGTATGTGTGCGTGTCTGTTTGTGTATGTGTGTGTACTTGTGTGCGTGTCCTTGTCTGTGTGCTTGTATGTGTTCGTGTGTGTGTGCGTGTCTGTGTGCCTGTATGTGTGCGTATGCGTGCGTGTATGTGTGCGTGTCTTTGTATGAATGTATGGGTGCGTATTTGTCCTTGTACGTGTGCGTATGTGTCTTTGTAAGTGTCCGTGTGCTTGTCCGTGTGCGTATGCGTGTCCGTGTGTTTGTCCGTGTGCTTATGGCTGCTTGTCCGTGTGCGTATGCCTCTTGCCCGTTCGCGTATGTCTCTTGTCCGTCCAGCAGACGGATCGACACCCCCCGTCGTCAGTTCCTGTACTATCACCACTACTTCGAGCGTATCCACTGAGGAACTTTCCCAGTATTTGCCAACGGCTCCACCGGCCGCTCTCTCGGTCTTTACGATTTCTACTCCGGGAATCTACCCGGTTTGTATCTCTAGGGGCCACCCGAACTTTCTCGGTCTCGGCCACCCGAACTTTCACGTATCCGACCACCCGCTGCAAAACGGGAGGATATATATGACCGATCTAGGTAGCCAAAACAAGAATATTTCTCGGCCACCAGAGCTTTCTCGAGTGCGGCAACTCGAACTTTGACGATTGCGGCTACCCGAACTTTCTCGATCTAGGCTACCCGAACTTCCACGTAGCCGACAACCCATGTGAATAGACTACTGGAAAAGGGCAGGATTAACTATGACCGATCTAGGTCACTATCATAAGCGCGTACGCTAGGCAGTTAACGCTGCATAATTATATACTTTCATAATTATCCTTACAAACATACACTCTTACATACACATACTAGGGATGCGTAGGTGGCGACCACCGAAATAATAAGTATAATATATAACAGGAATCGATAATACATGACATATAACCAAAGCCTCACTCGGAGCACTCACCGAATAAAACACTCACGATTGAGCGGATTTCAGGGGCGAAAAGAGAACGCTGCATTCAAAGTTCAACCCCAGGAGAAGCTAGGCTATAGATCCTATGTATCATCCATTCATTTGAACGCTATAGCGTCTCGGAGGCGCTCCCAACCCAACCACAGGGGTACAAATCAAATCAAAAGTATAGAAGAAGCACAAGCAGCAGGAGAGAAAGGAACAGAAAGAGGAACAGGATGAGGAAGGGGTGATGGAGGAGCAAAGGTAGAGAAAGAGGAGCAGAAGGAGGAAGGAAAGGCGTATTACTGTGTAATTATGACGGCACTGACAGCAGCGTATCAGAAGGTTACAAAAGTAGGTTTATGTTAGAGTCAATACACTACGCAAATTGATACACTATCCTGATCATATACATGTAAGATACCATTCCAAAATATGTTTTTTGACTACTATTGCTAATTTTAAATTAGGCCCTAATATATTGTTCCTTAAATTCTGCACAAACTCTTTTAAAACAGTTATTATGTCATTTTGGTGTCACCCCTAAATGGTGTCACCAGGTGGCACGGTGCGGTCCGCACCCCCGGCACCTCCGTGGTTACGCTACCGAATTCATCTATCTTACACTTGCCTCTCCTCTGGATCTCCGCAGTGACCAACTGAAATTGAACGCTGCAAGCTATCCCATCCTGATTCTACTTCTGTGCGGCCACCATACGACTGCCATCAATGATTTTACCGTAGCACTGCTTACGCTGTTTCTCGGTCTGACCTCCCTGAATACTGCACTGGCACCGGAACGGACAAAGCAACCTGGTTATACCGGATGTCAGTTCATATAACATCGTCAATTAGCTGGTACTCCAAGTGTGGCTTAAATTGGCGCTGAGATAAGTCGGGGTTGTAGCCTACATTACGTTACATTAATAATAGGCCTACTTACTTCATTAATATTATTGTTGGATCACAAGCACGTCGGTTGTTACTTATTACCACTCAACCGTTTCTTGCAATTCAATGTCAGCCTCGGGTGTATTAAAGGCAAACCTAAAATGTGCATTGACCTTTTGTGGACGTCTTGATCCATTCCGTCAACAGCTTGGGTAAAGTCGACTGTTTCAACGATACTGCATATTGGGATTATTGGAATAGACGTTAATGTAAGCATGTTACAGTCAGAGATGTGGTCTCGAGACCGGAAAACTGCGGTCATGGTTTTGGCCTCGAATGCGTCGGCCTGGTCTTGGTCTTAAAGTAACGGTCTTGAGATTGGCTTCCGTCTTAAATTAGCGTTCTTGATCATTTGCCGTATTAGAGCAATTTTTTTCGATATTTGTCGATTAATTTTCGATTATTAGAGATACCGGATATTTAGGCTTTTCGCGATTGTTATCGATTTATGGCATGTTGACCAAATTAATAGATCTTTATATGCATGTTACTGTGGGCAGAAAAATGCCTTTGAAACGGAGCCAGCCATCTCAAAATTGCTTTAACAAATTTCAAGGTTTTGGAACTGTCTAGTATTCATGTTGTCGGCAACGTGTAGACACTGTTAACCTACAATTCTCGGAAATGTCCGAGGTACAAGTACACCATTCAAACGGAACGTTGATGTTCATATGTCTTAAAATATTTACCAATCGCATACTGCAAGTAATTTATAGTGTGATATTCTCAGACCGATACCAAGGGCTGAACCCGCAAAACTTCAGAGCGTCCGGTAAAACTGTTTTCTAGACCATTATTAAGATAAGTATTCTTCAGCTATAAAATTAATGTTTTAAGCGCGCTATTCCGTTTTGGCGTCTTAATAAATAGAATTGTTTATAAAAAATGAGTATCGGTCTCTGTCTTGGTCTCGGACCACTCGGTCTTGTTATTTTGGTCTCGTGTCCAACACTGGTTAGGGGCCGTACACACACTGTTACGTACGCAGAGAGGGGAAGGGGGTTTCAAATTTCGGCAATTTTGCGTACGGGTGCGTATGGTGGGGAGGGGGTCCCGAAAATACGTACGTACGCCAATATAATTGTCTAATTATGACGTCCACAATACAGAATACGAAAATCAGAACTGTAAACCTAATCACAGACTATATTCCTGCTTAATTAATTTTGTTTAGCATTAAAAGAGTTTCAAATGCAAGTGTTCTTAGTGTTTTTATTCTTCATAACTGTTAACAAACTTAAGCTGTTAAATATGATGCTTAACAAAAATAAATAGCCTGTGGTAAGATCAATCAATGTCTTGTAGATGTTTTTAGCAATTTAACCTTTGCAATGGGAGAGGGTAGAGCTCAGATGTACGTGCGCATGGGGAGGGGTCCACGAAATGTACGTGGTGCAACAGCTAGAGGGGGTCCGAAAATCAGATTTTTGCATACGTAATAGTTGGATGGGCCCTTACAGTAATACCAGGCAAAGAGAGTGGCTTTAAAGTTTATCAGAAGCCATGCTGATTACAATGCAACAAATAATATCACGCAAATAGGGGTCACACGTCTGTGATGAAAGGGAGGGGGTCGATGAAATGTGATTTTGCTTCATCACATCAAAATGTGTAACTTTATTCAAAAATGTCACCCAATTACACAAGTTCCGCTTAATTAACAGAAATTGTTACCACAATTTAACAACACTAATTATGATTATTGCATTGGATCTAAATGAAACATCCAACAAGCAGGATGATGAGATCCAGGCTATCCCTATTTATTCAATATCGGTGCCATAGCTAGTCTTCAGACAGTTCTTGTTATTACCAACACTTGCCTAAACAGCATTTATATAGCATATTTTGTCACTCTAACCAATTTCTGTTAACAAAATATATTAGCAGTTCGATCAAATTTTCCAGTTATATTTACATATCAATACAATATCTAAACGACAATCTATCAAATGCAAATTGAATGTCTGTCAGAGACAATCATTCCCAACAGATGTTTGATGGCCACTGACAGCCACCAGTGGTTCAGTAAATGTGCTAAGAGCCAACCAATCATGGTGTCTCAGTTACGATTGCTACAGTCTCCAAGGAGCTTCAACTGTGTGCTACAGAGAGGTAGCCTCTCAAAACCAATCCACAACACATCAGATGAATGTCCTCAACTGATGACTAGTCAACCAATCAATCAATCAAAAATACTTCATATAGCGCCCCTTCAAGCATAGTGAGTGACTCGTGGTCTCAGGTCTCGTGCAAAACTCCTTCACAGCCTTTTGTGATGCACCAAACTTTAAATCTTCAAAAAATTGTTGGAAAAATAATTTAAACAAGAACACAACTTGATTCAGTTTGATCGATTATGTGCAACATTGCCCGTGACATACATTATCAGCGATCGAAGCAACGGAATACCAGCCTCCTGATGAGCACTGAAACATAAACAAATGTATTCACAACAATCCCACCAACAAGAAACTTAAAGAAAGTCATGATGTGTCCAATTCATTCCTATGAGCATGGATTGCTTTGTGTTGCAGACTGTAGACAATTACTGTCTATTGGCAAAAGTCTTAGGAAAAAACATGTCATCACACATAATTGAGTCACAGACAGATGGAAACCGGTTTCATCTCTTCTATGGTATAGAAAGCATGGAAGGCATATCAGTTTTAGGCACAATTGTGAGGCCTGTTCATTGTTCCATTTGGCTTCCCTATGCTATCCTTAATAATTCTATACCCAACCTTGCAAACAACAATGGTTATGTTGGCTTTTCTAAAGTTACCATGGCTAATTTCCCATATTAAATAATGGCACGCTTAATCTTTGTGGTACATATCTAGTAATTTATACCCTCACTTTGTGTATGAACTTAGGGTGTTGTTTATCTATGTCTGGTAATTATCTTTTTCAGTTTTCTAACCACAACCCACATTTCTTTAGCAAAAAATCTGTGATAATTCATTCTCACTACTGTCTAAAATGCTTTGTTGAGTTCAAGAATATCTACTAAATCTTCCAACATATATAGGGTGGCTCAATAAATTCTGAAAGCAGGCTTGCTTTCCTCAATAATCTCTCTCACAGCATCTTTAAGTATCCTCCAAGTGTCATTCACTCCCATTAGGGATGAGCCGAAACTTGGCTTGGAAACTCGGCTTGACCGAGTTTCGTGATACTCGGCAAAAATCAGACTTGGTACAAACAATGGGTCCAAGTTTTAATATTTCGGATTTTGTTAGGAAACGAAAATCGAATTTTTTTAATTTATAAAACATCAATCGACCTAACTAAAGCACAAATACCGCTAATATTAGTGCATAACAAAATGAATAGAAGGCCTTCTATACATTTTGGTGCATACAAGTTACTACTTCCTATAGAAAACAAAGGGAAAGCCAAAAAAAATCATAACAGTTGTGCAAAACTGCCAATAACAAATCAAGAGAATGAGACTTTTTTAAATATTAGAAACTCGGACTCAGCAAAATTCAACTCATGAAACTCGTTACTTGGCAAGAAATTCAAACTCGGTTCATCCCTAACTCTCATACCATTTATTTCACTGACCATATCCATTCAATTAGTTACCTGACAAGAAAGATCTGTGGCAGAGCAGATGGCATATTTATGTCTCTGTAACGTTTCATTTCAAACAGATTACGAAGAACAACGTGATGACTCGCTTTATCTATCTTTGTCATGACCACCTGTTCATTAAAACCATCAAACTTTACATATTACCAAATGACAGTTTTCCAAACATAACTCGCATCAGGCAGCGCAATGCTGTAGTACAAGAAACAAACCATAAAGTCATGTACAGAAAGGATCTTAATGTAACTTTCTATTTAACTAAGCTATTACTGTCAATACTTGTATTAGTCTTCACAGGTATGATCTGGTGGTTGCATCAGTGTTGTATGCAAGACTTGAAACTTCAAGACCAAGACGAGACAGTGAGGTGCAGAGACCGAGACAGTAAGGTACAAAGATCGAGATCGAGACATTAGGCTCAAGACAGTACGAGACAGTAAAAGACTAGTGATCCTATATAAAATGCTGTATAATACTAATGTATCAGTTTTCGGGAATAAGGTTCATTTGCAATTTCAATTTGAAACTTGTAATGTATATGGTACCAATTCCTGAGAATAGTTTTTATATTGCCGCAAGATTTTAAGACAGTTAATGCGAAACTTATCGAGATCTCTTGTTCGAGACAGAACAAGATTTTCACTTCAAGAGTTTCTAAAAATTCGAGACACTACCTCGAGACTGAGACAACAGGCTTCCGAGACCGAGACACTAAAAAACAGTCTCGAGACGTCTCGACACCGAGACACTGTCTCGAGACCATACAACTCTGGGTTGCATTTTTTAAGAATTATTCTCATACAAGTGCAAAGAAAATGTCAGTAACCAAAAGCACAACAAAATTGAGACTTACATTCATACATTAATAAATAAATACATAATAAATTAATACATGTAAGACTTACTAGATACGGCTTCCTGAATTCCTCCATCATTTCAATACCAATCTTGTCAATATCTGTCAGACCATTAGCACCATCTACCAATAGAAATGTGCGCACGAGACTGCAAAAGGCACCACAGTAATTCAGTGGTCAAAAGGAATTCTGAAAATTTCATTTAAAATGTGACATAAAAATATTGAGCAAGGAAAGGCAATATATAATGTGGACTCACTTACATGGAGTCAACTAAATGTTTAGTAGTAGTGTTATGTTCCCAAAGTCACTCACTAAACACTCTGTATAGGTAAACATGCCACACACGAATGGCAATGCAGCTCTAAATATATACTGACTACACAGTCTTATCACATTTCACGCACAACCTGGTTCATATGCTGTATCGTAAGGCACATTCACCAATGACCATATGTTGCGCGGCACGGCGGCTGATCAGTTATAGGGGTCAGACCGCAACACTCAGTGTGCGCTGAGTGAGCGGATTCGACCCTCATACGAGGCGTCAGTCACTGTGTAGGAACCTTGAGCAAGTCCTTTGCACACAATTGCTCTGCAGTACATTTGAACTTGTGCCGTTGAGGCATGTGCACTTCTGAGCAAATGATGTTGGAAGAAGAGCGACATCAAACTTCAAGAATTTCAATTTCAATTAACGAATTCACATTGTACTGTACCTCAACCAACTGTAACCTTAAGAAGAGTGGTTCTATTGTTGAAATTAACAAATGGACAATCTCGGTTTGTCAGATATACAACACTTCAAAATACAGCAGGACAATTTAAATGGCAGACCCTTAAGCTTGCCACAAAAGGCATCTTGGGAGTGCAAACATAAAATTTTCTTGGCTACCGCATAATAGGGTGGATGGCCAATGGCCAGTTCACTCACTGTCATTCCTTCCCAGGGCCGTACCGATACATAATTGCGTCCTGTTCCTAGCATCAATCTGGTGCCCCACATTTTGAAAATAGTGCTGAAATTTGCGCCCTTCCCACATTTGCGCCCTGGGTTACGGCCCCGCTTGCCCCCCTTGGTACGGCCCTGTTCCTTCCCACTAACAGTGGTTAGTGTACTCCTCATAACCGACTCGGATTGAAGCAGAAAAATAAAAAAATATTCTGCCTTGTTGGGAGATTTGAACCCTAAACCTCTTAGTTGACAGTTCAGAATTCTACTCACAAAACTATCAAGCACTCCACATCAAACTGCTAAAGACAACTTATGTACAATTACATATCAAGTTTTCTGGTTTATGGGTGTGCAAAGAAAACTAACCAATGCTTACCAAGGAACAAATTTTATCATCAAGATATTTACATACCTCACTTCAACAGTCAGTTTCTGAGCTACATTAGTTAATATGTATTAACACTTCTTTAAAATAGGCATTTGTGCAAGACCATCTTACTTCTTTCGAGATGTTATGTATCGCTCAACAGACTGCACATAATGTTCTGGCATGTTTTCGCCATATCCAGGCACATCGACCAACGTCATCAACTTCCCCAATCGATAGAAGTTCAGTGTCTTTGTGCAACCCTAAAACAATAGTAAAATACTATTAACAACTAAAATATATAAATATAAATTAAGTACTTCTACAGTATCCTTTAAGACATCTATAACAAGGTAATTAACTTTGGTAGCTTCAACATCCGTTCAGCCATCCGTCGCTCAGCCATCATACATCACCTCATCAGAGACATACTGGCTCTATGCGAAATGTGGATCTGTGCTGACACTCTTGATTGTATCAAGCGTGACATCGCTCCTGAAGGCTTCTCTGTTCTCCATGTTAATTGGAATGGATCCTCAGGTCGCTCAGTGTCTGGCGGGAGTCTCGCTCTTATCTACATGTTCACGTTAGAGGTCAGCGTACATCCTCAATCCTCAAGGCTCTGCACTTCCTCGTTTGAACTTCAACTAGTTCGTTTGGGTAGATCATCTTCATCTATAACTATTGGAAACATCGACCGCCCACCGGGTACAATAGGAGATTTCTACAACGACCTCGCCAACCTAATTTCATCCATTTGTGTTGAGGCTGGTGAAAGACTTGTGCTCTGTGAAGATCTTAATTGCCCTGGATCTGGAGGTCGAATGAATAGCATACTGGCCAATACCTTCGATACCTACAGTCTCCGCCAGTATGTTGAAATCCCTATCCGAGGAGATAACATCTTAGACGTTCTAGCAGCCGATGATCGAACAACAGCCTATGACACGCACGTGAACGATGCTGATTTTATATCAGATCACAAATCAGTACTTTGTAAAATAATGACTTCCATTCATCGCCAACCAGTGCGTCATGTATTCCAAAACATCAAAGCAATAGACCCTTTAACACTCAGTGACATGTTAATTGACTCAGACCTATTCACAGCTCCTGCAAGCAGTGCAAACGATTTTGCAGAACAAATTAAAACAACAGTGTCACTGATATTGGACAAACTTGCTCCGATTCATACTTGCTACAGGCGACCATCTAAACCTATTACTAGATGGCTCTCATCTGAAACATCCTGTGCGAAGAAGGAACGTCGTCGACTTGAAAGAAAGTGGAAACATTCTGGACTTGATGAGGATAGGCAGTGTTATCGTCGACACTGCCGTGTAACAAATAAACTCATAAACGATTCACGAAACTCGTATTTCTGCAGCCAACTTGAAAGTGCTGAGAATCCTCGGGACCGATGGCGCATCGCTCAGCGTCTTCTACACTCAAAGGATAGAAACAACTGCTAACGCTCAGACACAGAAAATTAGACTCTGTGTGCAAATTCTGCAGCATTTTTTGTTAACAAAATTATTGATCTTAAATGTAAAATTGCTAGATGTGCTGCTAATTTAGTGTGGAGTGACCTGCTGCTTTACTCCGAAATCTCTGGCCCTGCCTTCGATGACATACCGCCTGTCACATTCTTTTAAGTCTTTAAGCTTCTCAAAAGCATGGTTCCTAAATCATCAGCATTGGACTTCATACGTACATCACTCATCGTCTCTTGTTCTGATGTATTCTCTCACCTCATGGCACACTTGGCCAACCTATCTTTTGCTGAGGGGTGCTTTCCTTCATGCCTCAAATCTGCTTAAGTCATGCCTTTACTTAAAAAGCCTGACCTTGACATTAGCAATTTGTCTAACTTCAGACCTATCTCCAACCTCAATAACATTTCCAAGATCCTTGAACGTCTTTTTCTTATGCGTATCAAGAGACACATTACTTCCTCTCCCAACTTCAGTCCCTACCAGTCAGCATATCGCAAAGGCTACTCCACTGAAACTGCTTTTGTCTCTACACTGGATTACATCTTCTCATCTATTGACAATGGTAAAGCCTGCCTCTCTGTGTGTCTTGACCTTAGTGCAGCCTTTGACACTGTAGACCACCAGTTACTCCTGGCAAGACTTGCAAAAAGCTTTGGTGTCTCTGGGACTGCCTTACACTGGTTAGCTTCATACCTGGTTGACCGCAATGAGCAGGTGGGCATTGGATCTGCTCGGTCGGAGCCCACACTTTGAACTGCTGGAGTGCCACAAGGATCTGTCCTCGACCCTTTATTATTTACAGTCTTTACTTCCCCAATCAGTCGTATAGCTAAACACTTTGGAATTCAATTACAACAGTATGCAGATGATACTCAGCTCCATATTGCTCTGTCACACACTGATCAGTCTGGTAAACTAAACTGGAAGAATGCCTCTCATCCATATATGCATGGTTCTGTTTCAATGGTTTGGCCATAAACCCAGACAAGTCTGAAGCAATTGTATTTGGCTCATGTCAACGCCTGCATTCTTTCCCTATGCTCTCTAGCACTGAACTGGCTGGCACTGCTGTGCCGCTTTCAGACTGTTAAAACACTTGGGGTTGGTTACCCTCGACAGCAAGCTCACATTTCGACCCCACATAACAAGCCTTTGTAAATCTTGTTTTTACCACATCAGGGCAATATGTCACATAAGGTTGGCTAATAAAAGTGACAACAACAGTGGTCAGAATGAACACATATTAAAACTATCTCTTGTGGATTCTCGTCTAATATGGCTGTAGCCAAACATACTGTACAAGTACAATAAGCCACAGCCAGTGATCTCAGGTTCCACACAAAACATGTGTATAACCCCAGTTCATTAGTAGTGAATTAACATAAAAAAATTGAAATGTCTCACCGGAGTCTTTGATATGTTGATTTTGACTTTTTTACGATCGTTCAGAAGCACTTTTATCAGAGAAGACTTTCCAACATTACTCTGACCAATGAAACAGACCTTCAAGAAAAATTATTTTGCAAAATACACTCTTGGTACATTTACAGCAAGACATAATACATAAAATATTCTGTGCTCAGATCTTACACAATCAAGAACCAACTCTAAAAAACTCTGAAATTCTTGCTTAGGATCGTTACAAATGCAGTATATTCACAAATATAATTTGGATCGTCCAAAGTATTGAACTCGTTGGCCAAAGTGCATTTTAAGGAAATTTTCCCTACAAGTGCCATATAAATATGTGTGCAGAGGGCAAAAAATGTAAACCGAACCACGTCAAGACCTGCTGTTCAGATGTGAATTTCGGGAGTGACAGTGCTGATGTTCCACTTTTATTTACTAAACGGTATCGACGCATGTACTCATACCTCTGGAGCGTCAGTGGAGGGCAGGGTACTGAAATCGATGACTCCATTACGCGCTTCAACTGGAAGGCGTCGAAACAGCTCGTCTGCTCTGATTATTTCTTGCTCGGTTGGAATTAAAGCAGTTTCGTTTGCGCTCAACAGTGGCACTTGCAACAGTTCTTGTAAATCGTCAACAGGATTTCCAAATCTGCTTCTGGTGCACCACTTGACCAGCAAACCGCCTCGAAAAGTAAAGAAACTTCTAGTGACACTCTCAACTAACTTTAATCCCATCATCGATTGTCTTGTTATACGTGAGAACATAATTTTTCTCTGGTTTATTACTCAAGGCAATTGGTATAATTTCAATAAGGTTGTTGAGCGATAATATAAATTATATACAACACCCAGGCAGCAGGCTTATATAGCGCTGTATTTGTCGTGCGAATAATAAGCGACGGAGTCACGGAGGAGAGGAAGACCGAGAAAAAACTGGCCAGATAAGAGACGACCTAAAATATTTGGAGATATCGTGGGAGGAGGCTAACATAGAGACTAGTGGAGGAAGTGCGTTGCTCTACACAGGAAGGACTAAGTACTAAGTTACATTCGTCGTGTTATTCTTCAGTGTCTAAGAAAGTCCAGGAAACGATATTAAATCAAGGCAACAAGTCAAATTAAAATCACGATAGCAAGTCAAGAAAAGTCTAAACTAAAAGTGTATCTGCAAACTAGTACATATCTTAGTCATCTTTAGAAATGACCATTGCAAATCGGCCCCATGGACCATGGCATTGCTGCATCTACCCTCCAACGTCTTGCCTCTATTCTTCATCATGCTGCATAGTTCAAAAACATGCCACCTTGTGATCATGTTACCCCCACTCTTTGTGAACTATGGGCCTACAAACTTGCATGAATTTTGAAATGTCGTCGAGTGCAATGTCTACAGAAATTCATATCTATCTCATGCTCCATCACTCATCTCAACAATCTGGGTCTTCTTCATCTGACTTTGTCGTCACATAAATCAGTTAGAAAATTGGGTAACTAGGCATTTGCACTAGCCGGCCAAATAGAATTAACTCAAGACTATATTATCAAATTTTCAACTTTATCACTCTTCAAAATGAACCTAACAACTTACTTATTCAAGATTATTACTAAACTTTCCTATTAACTATGTGCAGAATTCATTTTGCTTATTATAAATATTATATTTATATTTAAATATTATATTATATATTATAGGCATATTATAAATGATGGCGAGTGCTCTGCCCAAAGACTTTTACACCACCTGGGGAGAGATGAGTAAGGTGGTTTCCCATTGTTCCTCACACACAATTATGGGTGAGCAACTTGTTCAAGGTCGCTAAGCAGTGACTCGAGGTGGGTTTGAACCTGCGATCCTCTGAACGCAAGGCACCAAACATCCCACTATGCCCCATCCATATTTTAAATGATAGCTTAATAATAAAATAATTCTTGGCATTTTATGTCCTGCATGCAGATAGCAAGAGCCCGGATATTGTCTACCTTTCGATTACTAGTGATGAGGACAATACAAAGATTGGGTTAATGTTTACACATTTGCAGACAGTTATGAATAAGACATTTTAAGAATAAACAATTTTTAGTAAAATCTAATATTATTCATACCTCTCAAATAGAGGAATTAGAAACTTCATGCTCTTCTTTCTCACTAATTTGTTTCTCTTTTTGACATATTCCTATTCAGCTGTGTTACTTCAGAAGTTTTACTGCAGTAACAACTTCTACTCGTAATAATACTGTAATACTGCAGCATATAAGCGACATACTAGCAACAAGCAGCTAGACTCCAGACTCCACATCTGCTCAGTAGTTGGCCCTTCAAGATGAAGACCACAAGTAAAACAGGTCCACTAAATTGTAATTTAACAAAATTACCATTACAGCTTTTCACAAGATGTGCAAACACCTCCTGGTATTGTCTTTCTCAAAATTAAAACAACCATTCTATTAACAGTATAAAGAATCACTCAAACAGTACAACAGACTTGCCAAAGGTTGTACTGTGACCATCGTACAAGACTCTTGAATAGGAATGACAGATACAGGGATAGCTTAAAGAGGACAAATAAAGCTGGACAGATAACACATTGAATGTTTTACTCCAGACTCCAAAATTAATCACAAAAATTAGCACTTTGACATCGTTTGCTGCATAATTTACTCAGATCATGGACTAGAAACATTGGACAGAATAGAGCTGCAATAAAAAAAATAGACAAGTTGGAAAATGTCTAGCCTTTTTCCAGGTTTTTAGCTTTGCCTACTGGACAGAGGGACATGGTCTTCTTTTGCTGGGTGTCTGGCAACCATAGTATTAAATCGCAAGACAAACACTTAACAACTGATATAAAAGGCCAACAAGCCCATACATCGCATAGCTTACATAGCTTACCTGAAGATTTATATAGCACCTTAATCACAATGCACTGGGCAGGAGGCAATTTTTGGTTGGCAGTCACAGAGAAACTCCCTCAGTTGGAGCTGAATGATTTGAGGCATACCATCTGGGATTCTCTTAACCAGCGAGTCGAAAATTGCCTATTTTCTCCACTAATCACACCTTAATTAACGATTAATCAATTTATTCGTTCATTCTGATCACTGCAATAGCACCCTTCAAGAACCTTAATCGTCATAAATTAATTATTATCTTTTGCAGACCTAATAAAATATAATCATGTTCAAATACAATAAAGTAACAATTTTGTTATGTTCAAAACAAGTTTTATCTATAATAACAATAATAATAATGACAATTTATATGGCACCTGTTACACAGCTCTGTCATCAAAAAGGAGTCTATTTTTATGGTACATAGCATTACTGTACATGGAAAATGGTACAAACAGATGGTGAAAAGCAGCGTTTATAAGGACTGGGAGCAAGGCCTCCACAACGCTACCATTTTAACACTTAACTATGTGACTGTACTAAACATGACTGATAACAAAATGCAGCTCATCATCAAATTGCCAATGGATGCTCAAAGTCAATACATCGTACTCCAAGACAAGTGCCCAACCAAAACCAACATCACATTGCAAATCACACAGCAGGTGTAACAAGTTACAAATGTGCAATACGATCAAATAAGCTGAAGTCCTTTCCAGATCGATCTATTCAAATCATCTCAATCTAAATCATTTACTTAAATTGTGTGCATGGCCTAATTTGCTATCAAGTAAATGATCTGTGGTCCAATGTCTTTTACAATAGAATCCCTCTTTAGTAGGATCTTCTTGGAGTCGAGATCAACAATAAAGACATCCTTGTCTTCAATCAGGACTTTTCCAGCAGTTGGATTGTCAAACAGTGGCAGACGTCTTGGACCAAGAAGAGGATCTTCATAGCGCATCAGACTCAGCTTCTTTGCATCTAGAACAAGAATTTAAATCATCAGAAACAATTAAATGACAATGTAGATAAAATGGCTGAAAATAATGAACTCGTAATCACATTGTTGCTCAGGAGGGCACACGCCTCGATGGCGCAATTGCAGTAGCAATTGTGCACGAAGGACTTGCTAAAGGTTCCTATACTGTACACAGTGACGCCTCGGTCGAGGGTCGAACACGGAGCGTTATGGGCCAACTGCTCTAACCAACCGGCCACGGTGCCACACGTGTGTGGCATAAAACAAAAGTGGTTGTTGGCCTTACATTACAACAGCATAGCAAAAACAGGATAACCAAGTCAATTAAATGGACAAGTTATCTCTAATATGAATAAAACTTTTTTTTAAATTTTACATATCTAATGTGTCCGACAAGGAAAAAAACCTTTGATCTGTTTGCTGCATCTGACAAGTCGTGAAGCAACTTTGGTCAGCGAATCATTGTCAAAGATCGGTAATTGAGTCTGGAAGAGACCATTGCATGGCTCTGGGTTGATCACGCGAATTGACACGAATGGCTTACAAAAACAAAGGATAAATAACAAAAGGATAAACAATAAAACATGTGCATGTATTGTATAGGGCAGAAGCAAACAGAAGAGCATAGTTATTAGGGCAGTCTGTTCAAATGCAAGTATTTGAGCCAAGAATCCAATCCGATATCTAGCCTTACTAATAATTACAGAAAAAGTGTGATGAGCCAGGAGGTAATAATGCAACTTACACTACCACAAACTAATCCACTGCAATTTACTACTAACTACCCTGTCAACCTATCTTACTGCAAATTAACCAACTATAGTTCAATCCAATATTACTCACTGCAACTTGACCAACTCAACAAGAGTTATTCAACATAGCAAAATAAAAAATGGCAAGAAACTATTTCTGACACTGGTTTGAGTTCCTTACCTCACTACAGTAGACGATGAACGGTTTTCCTGGACAACATTCCTCTTTCACTTTCTCATCCGCTGTATCTGTAGTGCGCACTTCAACACCTTCCAACTAAACCAAACAAAGCACACTTCTGGAATAAAGTCACACACACAAAATGACTAGAAATACTAACTAAGCTTTCAATTAAGGAAAGTCGTGTCATAGACAAAGGAGCTACAAAAAATAATGAACAGAGAACATCACTTGGTCATTTATTATTGCTCTGCCTGTGTTAGCTCAATTAAAGTTCAAGGGTTGATAGCCTACCTCAAGAGTGTTGTGAAGATAGCTGATATTCTTCTCAAGGACTGATCTCTCATCAAAATCCAGAGTCAGATTTAATGCATTCAGTCCATTCTTGGCAACATTTTCCTGACCAACACAGAAACACACAAAAGCTTAACTGAGGCAGGAACATAAAAGTTTATTCTACACAACAACACTTACAATAAGTCGAATAAATCTTCAGCTCAATCTCTTTTATCCATGGCTTACAGTAGTCACGAGTCAAAATGGATACAGCTTCACAACCAAGTTTTGTAATTCAACTAAACATAATTTATATAGCACTTTTCAGCTCTCTATTAAGCACATTCCAACTTCAAAATCAGAAAATCAGAACAGTCCTCAATTAAAAGAGTTACTACCTAAAATCTAAAGCAGAGACCCAGTAAAGATGCTCACAGGTCTTGTGATATAATAAAACTTAATCACTCATTTAGTAAACTCATCAGCGTACATCAGCAATTTATTACTTTCCAGTTCATGTCTGATATTTTACAAATATGTAAAATTATCATAAATTCACCATCTTATATAATATATTACTTATGCCTTACACATGTGCCTGTCACTTTTGAGAGGTTACTGCAAATGTACTCAATAAAAGATACAAAAGAATGAAAATCAAAAACACGACCGACATCAACGGCTCTGGCAGTCTTAAATATCGTAAACATTTACAAAATACAAAATGGCAAGAAACGTTTCATTCTACGACTTATCTCACCCCTGTCAGACTTGCTCACCTTGACCAACATGACAAATGGCATCACCTTCTTCGTGTACTTCTTAAGCAGTTCTTCTTTTCCCATTTCGGTTGAGATAAGTTTATTGTCAGGAAAGCCATTATTTTGCTACAATCAGTCACAAACAACTTATTGTAAAGCCACAACTACACATTTCAATGCCTAACATGTCTTAAATCACATGACTAATAGTAATTCAGCATTTGCAAAAGTATCACCAAACGATTCAGGAGCTTCTGACTCAAGTCAGTGATGTTGCTTAACAAATAAAATGGACATCAGGCATTTCTGAAACAGAAGAATTGAAGGACTGAGGAGCTCAAGCTGCAGTTCGCATAGAAGGCAGTTCCAAACAGTGGGCGAACATAGGCAAAGCTTCTAGATTGAGCTAAAGATTCTAGATTGAGCAAACAAATGAAAAAACAAATAGCAATGCAGTAACATCGTAACTATACATTTACAAAGTGCCACTCAGTCAAGTCAGTGCTGTCACAAACAAATCAGCTGCAGTTCCAACAGAACAATATGCACACATGCCCAAAGTGGCACAAGAAAAGAATTCGGCACATGGGAAATTCAGAGTGTCTCTAAAATGTCAAACTTAGAAATACACGATCACTTCAGGAATCCGTATACTCCTTAACAAATAATTTTATTCTGAAACATTTTAAAAGCATCTTTGAAATAATGTCATCTAGTTTCTTTATTATAACACTACATAAAAATAAACCAGACTGGAAAATTTCCAGGAGGGTGTTTTTTAAATGATTTAACACTTTTGACACCCACCCTTTAAAGATTCACAACCCCTGCACTATACCATTGAGCATTCTCATAAATATGATATAAATTCACTTAAGTAATGGGATCGCAAAGAAATTGATGAATTTTTACAGTAAAAAATTAAAAACAAACGCTGACCTCATGAAGAGCCTTGAGCTTTGTGAGGACAAGGTTCTGCCATGGTGGATATGTCATGGCCACCCAAATGGTCGCATGTGTTGGCTTCTCCTGCGTAACCACTTTCTGAAATTTACATCAGAAATTAACATAAACTCATCAAAACAGAAAACCATTCACTCTCCTATGAAAGACGTATGAAACTTGTCAAATGATCTCGCACTCAAATAGTTGAATTGCCCAATTTTAAATGTTATGAAGTGTTTGAGCTTTGACAAATAATATACCAATGACAAAGAGTTAAAAATAAAGCTCCCTAAATGCATGCAATGATATTTGCAACTCAATCAGTCAACTGCACAAGTGACAGATCACATCCATAAAAATCATATTCCCACACATACCGATGCTAATGAATCTGTCCAGCATTTATGCTGTTTGGAATTCCATTAGGTTTTCGATGTTTTCACAAGACTTTGCCGCAAAAAACTTACACAATCTTTCAAAGGCTCACATGATCGTATATGAAGGCATGCAGACATCAATACGACGATATATGCAAAGGCTCAGAAAATGTAGTTCCCTCTTTGCAATGGCTTAACAGAGACTGAACATTATGAAAAGTGACCGCTCTCCATGCAGTGCCATATAATAACAATGATCAATTCTCAAGTAGTAACTGTAGATCTAAGCATTGCCTTCTTTGAGTGCTGGAACGCCTTGAATCTAACGCGAAAGTCGTGTGCTGCATCCATCAAGTACTGAGAAGAACGAATGAGGACGTCGTTTACAGGTTGAGTCACTGGCCACTTTGATCTCACTATGTAATCCGTCTGAAGAAAAACCAATTGAACATGCTTGAAGTGGTTTCAAGTCAATACATTTAAGCGTCTTCAGTTAATTCATAAACAATAAATCGCTGCAGCATGCCATGCCAGGAACACTGTTGTTCTGGTCGGAATGCTGTGTTAAGTAACATTTTTCAGCCAGCAGTTGATTGAAATGCATGGATTACTTTCTCTGTGGAATCATATCATAATTCAGCGACTACACAACTTCTGATGCACTCAGACACCACAAATGATAAGAATTCATAGCAGCAAATTAGCTTCCAAGGTTGGAAAATGTTTGAAACAAACCTTTCCCAGAAGCTTCCAGATGTGTTCACATAGATGAGGACAGATGGGAGACAGTATGAGTGTCTGAGTCTCGATGAATTGGAAGATGAGGTCACGATGCATCCCCTCAATTTCCACCTCACGATACTTATCACGAAAAGCCTGCAAAAACCATCATAGCGATTATCCTTCTTATCACAGAACAATGAGAAATGACCATTATGTACACAGGTAGCATGTTTGTCCATTGTCTAATTTATAATTTATACAGAACCCATAAAATGACGCAGAAATGACAATCCCTCTTACCATGTCGTTATTTTTACCAGTTGATTGAAATGAACATATTGTAGAGTTGTAATGCTAGGCATGATACGTTAGGGAAGAAAGAAATCTACCCTAATCATCATTATTATGAATTCATCATCCTTCATCATAAACTTTATCTTCATCATAAACTTTATCAAAAATAAACGTTGTCACTTACTGTGACACTGACCAATTATAATGAACAGAGTCAATGAAAGAAAAGATATTTTGGCATGATCAAGACACAGACAACAGTGCCAGTGATGACAACCATATTTCTGATATCAGAACCATAATTCGCATACCTGATATTCGAAAAATCCGGTGCGCAGAGCTTCCTTGAAAGCCATTTTCTCATAGAAAGCAGCAGTCTCCTGGATGCCTTTATCCATCTCACTGTAAACCCAAGCACAACAGCATGACATCTCGGGTCTAGGACATTACCCCCCCGGACACTACTTCGAAAACAACGAACTTTGTACTAAAATAAACATCTCTCGTGCTCCAAGAATGAAAACAATGTAATGCTTTAAACAGTGAAAAACATAAAACACAAAGTCAATATGGAAACTCATGAAAGTCGAAAGTGTTTCATGTTAAAAGGAAAAACATTGAAAAATGTCAATCTGGGTTCAAACTCATAATGAATAATAATTGAATGTTATGTGCAATGGCACGCAAATATTCCAGGCTGTTTCTGTTTATATAATCACTCACGATGTTCAGGATACATGCACTGCAGTCATATTTTTTCCTTGGTGGCACGACCTGATGCCCTCCAAGCAGCTGATCAACGGTTGAGTTCGAGAGGGAATGTTCCCTTCTGAGGACCTTAAGGAATCGCCAAAAGTTCGGATGTTGACAACCTATTGCCGCCTACATTTTTCTATGCCAACCTTCCAGGCTGATATTCGTACGTGGCAAGTCTGTTTCCATGCAACTGGCAACATTCCACACTTCATGCACGAATTGAGGAGGAGCTCAATTTCTCAGTCTAGGGCTTCCAATGTACATATCCTCAAAGTAATCGATGATTCCTTGAATTTCACCCGATGCCGACTCTTATAGATTTTCTAACACTCCAACGACATCCACAAGTGTCACAAAATTCGAGGCTGGTATCATCCGAACGGACAGCGCAAATTCTTCATCATCCTAAGAACATTATTGTAGACCACTAGCTTGCAGCTTCTGATATACGCTCTGGGCTAGATGGTAGAAGCAGCCATGTATGTAGTTGTGCTTCAGGAAAAGTGTCATGTGCTGCATTCATAGCAGCTTTCTCGTAATCCATCATGATCGATGCAAGATTGGCGTTGCAAAGCGCTTTCACTTCACGAAAAAGACGTTCGTAAGATTCAGTCGTTCTGTTTGGTAGCAAACAATACAAGCACAGTATGACATCACTGCCAAAGAGTGCATGTACAGTGTATAACTGAAAGAAGATTTCAGGTGCAACACCAAAAGTGCCATCCATAAACCAGTGTTGGGCTTGAGTGAGAAGTGCTCAAGTCCGATTTGTTCGAAAGATGAAAATGCAGCTAGCATCATCTGTCTGCTGTCAAACAGCAAAAATTTTTCCCCACTTCGTAGTGTATTTGTATTTTGTATTCGTCTGGTATTTCAACAGTGCTCTATTCTTAATATTCTAATGGATCGTCAGAAGTTCATATCTTGCTGAACCGGATGCATGAGTGTGCTCATGCAGTGAGCCCATCACCACATCATCTTAAACTTTTATTTTGGCTCTATATTCACTCATGCTCTTTCCATTGCCACGTCGTTTCTCACATTCATAGCTTATAATGCCATTTTTCCAATTTTTTGCTTGACATACACATACATGTTACGCATAATTTTTGTTTTTCCGCAAACGCTTTCCACTTTATCCATACTTACGCTATGAAATAAGTTTGATATTTAACAAATGATCAAATGATGGGGCTCTATGTATATATATATATATATATATATGCAAACTGCAATGTCATCAGAGTTATTGGCAAATATTGACAGGAATCATGCTCGTCAATTAAAAAAAAATCAAAGTGTTTTATTGTAACGAACCACAAAATAAGAGTATATCTCACAATATGCACAAGCATATTTATATTGGCTACAATGGGAGCCCCAGAAGGGATGCGAATCCCGCTAAATAAGGACTCCCTTGTAGCAACTATATCACACTAATAAATGGCAATTTATCTTTATTGCAAATGAATCCTAAAATGCAACAAGACACCAAATGAAAAAATTAACAAAGCTTAACTAAATGCGGTCATATGCACCATTATATACAACAAATAGTTTAGTGTATAGTAGTGATTAGTAATTAATTAGGATTTACTGTATTTAATGATCTAGTGCATTAATGAACTGATGAGGAAGGCTCGTAACTTATTTTTGAATGCCATAATATTATTTGACAGACGAATTTCCAATGGGATGTTATTCCATGATGAGGGTCCAGAAAATTTTATGGTATACCTGCATGCATTGGTTCGAGCTTTTATGGGGCGATAAGCTGTCATATTTCTAGTATTGTGGGTCTGGGTGTCAAATCCAGTGGAAAAGTATCCTCTAAAGATAGCAGGGAGTAAGCCGTGTTCGTATCGGTATATGAACTCAGACATTTGGAGGACCTTAATTTTACTAATTTTCAATAGCATATACTCCTTGTAGTATGCCCCCGTATGAGTGCATCAATGAGCACCTGCTATTATTCTTACCGCTCTCTTTTGTAGTAACACTAGTTCTCTGAGCCTAGATTCATACATGGATGCCCATATCATATTGCAAAAGGTCAAGTATGGGTAGACAAGGAAGTAACATAACTTAATTCTAATTGACTTAGGAAATACATAAGAAATTCTGGCCAAGATGTCAACGTTCTTTGCGATTTTTTAAGAAATGTGGTTAATGTGATCTTTCCAGGTTAAATGCTGGTCAACATACACCCCATGAAACTTAGTGGACTGATTTATAGGAATATCATTAATGAGCAAACTTAGATCATCCCTAGGACTAATTTTCCTATGTGACTTAAAGAAAATGAAATTAGTTTTATCTAGATTAAGAGATAGTCTATTAGCACAAAACCATATAGCAGCATCAGCTAACTCCGTCTTAATAAGTCTTAATAACCCGTACCAGAGTTTGCCAGGAACTATGCGAATAAAATACATTTGTATTATCGGCAAATAAAATAAAGAATAATGTTGCTGAGACAGTAGCCAGATCGTTAATATACAGAAGGAATAATAAAGGTCCAAGATTGGAGCCCTGGGGAACTCCAAATCTAATCAGATTCACCTCTGATAGCGCACCATTACACATTACTCTCTGTGTACGATTATCAAGGTAGCTATAAAACCATTTTAGTTGTTCCCCTTATACCATAATTTTCAAAATTTTTTAGCAGCATGCTGTGACTTACCATGTCGAATGCTTTTGCAAGGTCAAAAAAAAACTCCCAGAGTATTGGTTCTTTTCAATGGCATTCGATATTCTATCCTGCATTTCTAATAGTGCCATATAAGGGAGTGTCCTGATTGAAATCCATGTTGGGATTGGTATACAACAGCTGTCTTTTTAACATAATTTGATAGTTGATCGTACATGAGATTTTCATAAAATTTTGCAAAGTATGGTAGGATGGAGATAGGCCAGTAGTTAGCTATAATATATTGTCTTTTTCTCCTTTTTGTAGATAGGTACAACTTTGGCTATTTTAACGCATGTGGAACTATTCCATTAACGAACTAGCAGTTTATTAATTCGGCTAAAGGAGAGGCTATGGAAGTTAAGCGTGTCGCAGCTATACAAGGGTCAATATCATCTACCCCCTTACTATGAGCATATCAAGAAGCTAATTTTTATAACTTCTTCCCAAGAGGTTAGCAAAAGACCCATAGAGCTCTGTACGGGTACTGGTAAAAAGCTTTCAAGGTTTTCTTAGGATCCAGTAACTTCTCCTCATGCTCATGTGTGATGCTCGTGAAGTATCTATTAACATTATTAGTCATCGCTTTAGGTTCCCTAACACTCGCCGTTTATATTTAGAAATTCTATGGTTGAGTCCCTCTTCCCCAACTGCATAATCTCACTAATGAGTTTTCACGTTTTCTTCAAGTCATTATTGTATTTGCAGAATTCTGCTGCATAATAGTTTTTTTCTGCTCTAATTCTGATAGTCTTAAACTTGTTCCGATATACGGTAAACTTACGTTTATTTTCTATATTCGGGTTTTTCAAGTATTTTCAATAGAGTGAGCTTTTTTCCTGCTTGATTTTAGTAACCCGATGGTCATCCACAGTTGTGTAAGCTTAGGTCCTGTATTGTTACATTTATGCGCTATCGGAAATACCCTATCATAAATCTCTTTATACATCTTGAAGAAAAGCTCGTATGCCCCATTGGCATCATCTCCTGCACAGATTGTCATTACAGGTTCCCAATCAGTACTTGATAAAGCAGTTTTAAACATTTCCAATCGTTCATCATTAACTATATGATTATTCATTCACGCGCTAACTTTGTAAAAGGTTCACAAAGCGAAACACGCATAAACTGGGAGATGATCACTTAAATCAGAAGCAATGATTGACGAAGAAATCAGTTTGGACCAGGCATTGGTGAAAATATTATCAATTAAAGTCGCTGAATTGGATGTGACTCAAGTTGGCCTCGTAACTACAGGAATAAGCTGGTGTGACATCATCCAATTATAAAAAATTTATGTTTATTTGATCTTATGTACCCTTTCACCTCATAATGACTCTAAAGCATAGCAAAGTCGCTATATAAATGTTCCGTTACAAGCTACCTAGTGACCACCTTTAGGCAGTGTGTTAAATGATGAGATTGCATATTCACTTTTGAATGCATACCTTGTTACCTTGTGCTGCCATTTCTCTTAAATCTAGTGACTGCCATGATCAACCCTCTACATGCTTATTTCTTTCCGAAGTTGCGACCCTTAATTCCTCCAGGCTCATTCCAGTTTTTTCGTATATCTCGTACATCCATTTTTTTCTAGGGTGCCCTCTTTTTTTCCTTCCACCTCCACACGTAAGCATCATTTACATTTCCAGTTCATCTGAACGCATAACATGTCTGCAAAACCCCAACTTCCTTTTCAACGTTGTTCATTGTAACGTCTCATCGTTCTCAACTCCAATCTCCCTGCGCACCTCTTCGTTTGTCTTCTTCTCCGTCCATGATATTCTCTGCATCTTCCTCCATATCGACATTTCGCATGCGTTGATCTTCATCCCCATGTTCTTTATCATTGTCCATGTCTCGCAGCCATATACTACATAGGGAAGATCATTGCTCTTACTACTCTTATTTTGTGTCTATGCTCACATGTTTGTCCTTCCATATCTTTTCCAGTCCATTCATTGCAATTTTTCCTATCGCCACCCTTCTCTTTATTTCCGAGTCACATTTTCTTTCTTTTTCTATTAATGATCCAAGAAACAAGAAGCTTGTTACCACCTCTATTTCCTCTCTATCTATTTCAAAATGCATAGATAACATAAATTCAATCAATCAATTTATTAAGAATACCTAGCAAACACTTGATCGCAGAAGGTGTTTGGAGGACCAGTGCGAAGAGTTTCCTTGATTTCAATCATCTCCTTCACCCAATCCAGATAGGCGTACAGACGCAGTATTCCAGCGTTTGCCATCGCTTCCACAAAGTTGGCATCCTCAATTCCATCTCCGGCATCCGCAAGAGAGAAACGCATACCTTAGAACAAACAAAACCATAAATCATGTAACAATTGGCCATTTCTCTAAGGTAATGTAGTAATCACTCATTACATTTCACTATCAAGAAAACGTTTTCACAGTGCAGTTCAAGGCTTGAATAAACTTTTGGTCAAGGTGCATACACAACAAAGTTAATCCATCCAATTAAATGGTATGGTTTAGAAATTATACGTAATGCATATGGGAGTCAAACAATGGATCCAAAGGCAAAATGCTGATGCAATACAAATCAAAGCAGTTCAAAATGTTTGCAAAGTGAACCTTAGAACCAAATTATTTTTTGAAAAGTCGGCTTTTTAAAGATTTGTAATCAGTTGAACTCAGTCGAAATTATTCTCTAATCAGAATTCATACGAACGAGACAAACGTTTCTCATCATCGTTACAACTGATGTGTACTTATTAAATATCACATAATTAATAAAGCCAAAAAACATAAGCTGATTATTGCCACAAATAACCTGAAAGAGGTCTAACAAATGTCAGTGCTGCTAAAGCTGAACTTGCTTAGGTTTCAATCAACCCCTTTAACGTGGAATTAAATTCTTCTTAAAGGCGAAGGTTTCTGGGCGGGCAGTTGTGCAACAAACTGCTCTGTACCCCACCCACCTGCGACAAATGATAGCTGAGACTCTGAGCATCCATGCCATCTGTCAGCTGTCGACGGGAATCCGCTTGGAAAACTGATTGTCAATCAAACCTGAACTCATTCAAGAAGTGCCATATTCAAGTCCGCCGCCAGTCAATTCCTTTCAATTGAAATGCCTGCATGCCTCAGGGCCGTTCTCTGTCTGTCTGTCTCTGTACATACATCTACTTATAATATGTGTGTATATATATATATATATATATAAAGCCATGAGCCAAAGCGCAATAGGACGCATACAGGATATCAGCCCATGGACCATTATAGAAAGTGGAGCAATCTTGGCGATTGCCTGTGGTCACTGTTGTTTGCGTTTGTGAGCTTTCTCTGTGAGCTGGTCCACACACACACACAGTTTATAATTATATCTCTAGGCTGAAGGACTACCTGTGAATTTCTATCTCACAGTTTTCTCTTAGCATTCAATCATTATAGTAAGCGCCTTTTTGCTCAGTATATTTATTTCATATGGTTTTCACGGGCGCGTTGAGAATAGGGCACACAACCCTGAATTGCAAGACTGAGACATTGTGACATAATGTAAATAGATGACTAATTGTAATGCCATTCAATGCAATGAATCTATGTATAGATATATATATATGTGTGTGTGTGTGTGTGTGTATGTATATAATGTTTGTCTCATTGAGTCTGTATGAGAAGAGAGTCACCTTCTTTGAAATAGAATGTTCCCTCTCTCTCGTACAAGCAATAGGCCTATGTACCTTGTATTGACAGGTGTCAAAGTTGGTCCATCTGTTTATGTTCTTGCAGAGTGGCAGTATGTAAACAATAATGGCACTGCTACCCCTCCCCCTCCTCCCCCTCTCAGACTAAACCACTCAGATGTTCACTCTTTTGATGATCAATATATGCATACAGCAGAACTCTGTAGTTGATATTACATAGTACCATGCAAAAATTGGTAAATACAGAATGCAGTATATGTATTTATTCCAAAAATAGCTTTTGTGTAACCTAAGAACGTACAGTATTTCAGGTCTTATGCATGCCATGATTATTCAGGCCTTATATTTTATATATATATATATATATATATATATATATAATATATATTATAAGGGCATCAATTTGATTACAATATATGCATTCAGCATGGTCATGATAAGAAACATATATCTGTACTGAATAAAACAGCTGAAAATTGAGAGCTCTTGAATGATCAGCTTCTGATGCAATAAGAGTGAAGACTTGTATGAAACGTATTTCAAGGTACATTTGCTTTTGATATCTGATTGGATAGAGATTGTCACGTGTGTATAACAGTTCAGGTTACCCAGATCAGAGAAACAATATAACAACACTGACCCCAGCCAAATGCCATATATATATATATATATATATATATATATATATATATATATATATATATATATATAAAATGGTCCAGAGTGGGGCTACAGTCAATGGTGTAAATATAGTGGGCCGTTGAGAGTCGTGCTGTCTGAATAGCGCTGCATAATTTAGGTCACATGTCAAACCTAGGAAGAATATATCAGCCAGCATATAATATGATCAATTATGATACCTGGGAACAATAAGCAGATCTCTCACTCTCTGTATATATATATATATATATATACATATTTGCATACATATATATGCACACTTATATATACATGCAGCTTTTGATAGCATTCATCCAGTATTCTTTTCATTCTATTTTTCAACTACACTCGCATCGGTCATCATCACGTAAAAACAAACGCAAACAACAGTGACCACAGGCAACCGCCAAGATTTGGCTCATGGCTTCATCCCTTGAAGTCGCGATTTACAACACTGCAGCAAACTTCCCGCATGGGTTTGGTTGCACTTTTCACAAGTTTGATGGGAGGCTGTCCACGAGCAGCTTGCAAGATGGCTGTACTGGCTAAAGCTGCGCACGCACACACACACTCGAATGCAGGCACGAAGGCATATGAGTGGCATATAAAGTACAGGTGTGTAGATGCATATAATTATAAGGACTATGAAGCATGATCATGGTTTCAATTGTTATTTCCAGTGCATTTCCCTCAGCTGTCTACTTGGCACATTTGAGCCCATTCAGATAGACTGACCACACCGGTCCATTTGTTTAAGATTGTACCCCAGGCGGATGAGATGCTTTGGAGAGATCTGATTGGTAGCTAGCAGGCGGCAGGTATTCATTAGACCACGCCCTAAAAACTTGGCCTTTAACTCTCGCCCAGCGTGAAATTATTTCGAAAAGTTGACTTCCAGTATATTTTGCTATAATGATAGTTTTATTAAAAATTATCCAATAATTTTTTTTAAATTTACCACCACCCAAAAAAATGTTGGAGGCAACAAAAATTGGAAAATAAATTGCATGCCATTGCCCAATCCAGGCATAAGAGTTCCTAATCTCCAAGATTGTTCTTTACTATATGGATAGATAGCAGGGTCAGGTACAGAAGGTAAAGCTCACCATCAGCAGAAAATTTTACAACAGCTTCTGACAGTGTCAGGAAGTTTCCAGTTGATTTTGACATCTGGAAAATAAAACACAATACAACCATATTCTATATCAGTTGGTCATCAATTAAAATATGAAGATGAAGCCAGATAAATTTTAATTCACTTCAGAGCTTCATTTAGTGTAACTGTATGATTTACGATTACATAACAGAAGAACCTGTTAAAAAAGTAATGTATGGGCTCACTGTTAATAAAGTCATGTAAGAGCCCATTATTAACACAGTCATGTAAGGGTCTTCTGTAAATAAAGGCATAAAACATAATATGAGACCTATGTTAAGGTTTGCTTTAATGTGACATCTGTAGAGCACCATCTTGACTGGAGAAATCATTAGAGGTGCCAAACCAGGGGCAGCTATTGCGGTTCAGAGTTACCGACTCCAGGCAAGAATGGACTGAAACAGCAACAGAAACTGGGATCTGGTATCTAGGAGAAAAGAGGCAAGGCCATTGGGGCACAATCAGACAACCTTGCACTCAACAAAGGGTGAACAAAGACTGTTTAGAGCAGATAAGGAACAGAGGGCAGAAAGAAACTTAGTAAGGGATGGCCCAATGACATCCATTGGCGCTTCGGATAACCTCAGGAAGGTGTCTGTCAACCTGAAGATCAGTTGCTCATCTTCACCATGGACGATGTCACCTGCCTGTACCCTACCGAAACTAAACCGGCAAGATTGCAAGAGTATTATACTGCCCCTCAGATGAGGCTCCAGCGTGAATCCCAGGCCGAGTTCTAGGACCCAGAGGTTATTCCTGAGATGCCCTCGCTGGCGGAGGCGACTTACATGGTCCAGGCAGGTATTGAAGAATGACAAAGGTCTGGGCAACTGTAAGAGAAATGCTCAAAGAAAGTGGACAGTGTGGACTTAAGTGGCTCACATAGGTGATACAAGGGGCCCATCAAATGATGCTTCCTTATAAACCCCATGAACAAATATAACTTACCTTTTCTGAGTTAAGTAGGAGATGACCATTGGCTCGAATTCCTCTAGGCCACTTATTTCTGAAACAGCACAAAACTAATTGGATTATTTTGCTCCAGTTCTCATCGCCTTAACACACAACTAAATCTGAGATTCTCATTGTAGTTGTACTGCTTTGCGTTAGTTGCATTGTATAAAAGCACCAAACAGTGCACTAGGCTGCATGAACCCCAACACTTTTTGCACTCTGACAGTGCCAGCCCCAAGCCTGGATAAAGGAGGAGGGCAACGTTAATGATCTATGTTATCACACAGTGTTGTTAAACTGAAACTAAAAAAACCTCTGCTACACTTGCAATATCTTCAGTCTGTTGACAGCACCTGATTGCTTTCATTACAATTATTTATTTGCCTTCTTCCCTAAGCATCAGAAGCCAGACTTACGAATCATTTGGCCACATTGCGACATGGCAGTACAAGAAGTAGGTCAGATGATTTGGTACTAAATCTTTCCCCGACACTCGCAGGTCCACTGGGTACCAGCTTTCAAACTCCAGACGAAGGCGATCGAGAAGATCCGTAGGGATTTTGGTTCCTTGCGGAAACTTTGCATCCTTGAAGTAGATGTAGTCCCAGACATCAAGGGTCATATCTTCTGGCCTACAAAAAACACAAGCCATTTCAAATTAAGTGTCAACTGTAATGAAAAACCTGGTCATCAGCAGTAACTAGGGATGCATAATGGCACATTAATACAGTGATACATGGTTAATGACTGCTTAGTGCTTAAATTCAAGGGCATCAAGGGACAAACCATCTAACTCAATGAAAGCTCGCATTTGATTGTGGAATAAGCAGTAGGAGAAGTTAGGTGATGTCAAGGACAACTAAACAGTGTTGAGCAACTGATTACAAAGGTCTAGATTACTGCTGCAAGTGCTGAAGAATTAGCACAGTTACCAATCTGATGTCAGTAAATTTGCCAATATGAATTAAGTTCCTACGTGATGTTGAACGGCCTGATGCTGCCATCAACCGAACCCTCATGCAGTATGTGGCAAACAGTGTAGTAAGACATGTAGATGGTTGAATCAGACAGCGACTCTATCAGATACTGAGGATCCCAGGGGATCTTCGTTCCTGCAACACGATTCAAATCTTTAATGATGCTCTCAGGCACGTAAGGTTTTGGGTCAGATCATACTACAGATATGAAATCTTTTATGTAACTAGATAGCTTAAAGTCTAATGACTTCAATCTTATCTAAGAAGCTTGCAAAAGTTTTAACCAACAGGAATTGACATAAAAACAAACACCATAAATTTCAGGCTGTCAAGTGAGATCTTCAAACATTCCTCAAGTGGCATTTGTAAATTTAATCAAAATATTTAACTTTTGCATCTTTAAATACATATTCCTTACATTGCATGCCTGCACCAAAGTGAACTGTAATTTGACCCAATGCAAAAACATTCTAGGCAAGTACCTTAACACTTAGGTGCCAGCAACAGCGTAATTCCTCATCTAGGTAAAGGTTTAAATAAAAATCGAGTGGATATACACTGAGTGACAAATGATAGTTCAGACCAGATTCAATCACAAAATAGCTTTGAGCGCTACTTACCAAGACCATATGATCGAGAACAGGCGTGTTCATGAAGCCAGTCGAGCGATGCCTCAAAGTTCTTTCGAACCTCATCAGAGAACAACTCCACGTTCTGGAGATGATTGCGAACAACAGATCTCCACTGCTCTTCACCATAGTTTAGGTACCTGATTTGACAATCAACAGCAACATAGTATGAAACTCACAAAAATATAACATTTAGCATTAACAATAAGATTTAGTTTTGACAAAATGATTTAGTTTTGACAATATGCTGTGAAACACATGATCAATGTAGCATTTTATAAAAGCTGGTTAAGTAATAGGTCCATCAACTCACCATTGATCACAGAGAGCCACCACACACTCATCTGCAGATCTCGAAATGACCTGTTTCTCTGGCTCCATATAAATCAATGCCTCTTTCTACAAAAATTCACATCAGCTGCATCACAGGTCCAGTCCAAGTCAACTAATACAGAAGTACTGTACCTTTCAAAGTAACAGAATCAAAACACTAGTCACGATTTTCAAACATTACAAAAACTATGACAGAAATCACTGAATTTCTTTAAAAGCAATCATTGAAAGTTGCATCAAGAAGAAGAGTGCTTATATATGCATTTGACAACCATCATGATCAAAGCTTCCATTTGCTAAACCTGAATTCTGGATTGTATTAAAATTTCAATTCAAGTTATAAAGATGTATATTATAAGTGTAATGGAATCGACAATAAGAATATCTCACATAGACAATGTACATTGTGGAATCGGTTTTTAAAGATTTGTAGTCAGTTGAACTCAGTCGAAACTATTCTCTAATCAGAATTCATACGAACGAGACAAACATTTCTCATCATTGTTACAACCGATATGTACTTATTAAATAATGTCACAAAATCAATACAGTCAAAATACATAAGCTGATTATCACCACAAATAACCTCATATTGGTCTAACAGATTACAGTGCAGACAAAATTGAACTTCCTTAGTTGTCAATTAAGATGTTTCTTAAAACTATTTTTTTTTAATTCTAATATGGTGAGGATTGTGGTATTTTTCTAGAAACTGCATCATATTTGCAACATCAAAATAAATAATACATTAAATAATATTCTAACCATAAAGTTACTACAAAATTACAAATTGGCTGGACTCAGTTCAAATTATTTCAAATCACAAATTCATACGAACGAGACTAAGATTTCTCATCATAGTTACAGCCAATACAATTTGAGAAATAATTCCAACTAAAAAAATCTCAAATCAATGTCATTATAGTGTAGAAATACAAGAACATTAGACACAATTACAAAAATTGCAAAATTCACAGATTTTGAAAAACACTCTTAGCAAAATTCTCCACTTTTTCCTAACAACCTCAGCATCAACAAACTGAGCATCATCACAGAGGAATTCAGCTAGCATCAATGTTTCTTTAATTCTCAATAGAAGCCAAAGCCAGCAATCCCTTTAAGTTTGGCACTTAATCAGAACTATGCCTTGAATGCCAACAGGACAGCTGTACTTTACTCAATGCCTGCAAAATAAATATTATATTTCTCATCACAGTTTCAGCTGAATATTCAACTGTACCTATTAAGTAATAGGACCAGTTGATGAACCTATTACTTAACCAGCTTTTATAATAAAAGTAATCATTACATAAAATTAGTTTCCTCCAAACTCTTTCATTTTTATTCAGTTGAATTCAATTGAAATCCTTGTGAAAGACAATAGAGCAGAAATACAAGACAATTAGGACTGAACTTGTGTTATGGAAAAAGATTTCACAATATGCTATATGTCGTAAGCTTCTTCTATCCAGTGTTTCTTGTTTAAGCCTATAGTTTCCCTACCATCCTCATCTAAATCCACATTCTATCAGTTTTACTCATTGTCAAAATAAATGTTGTACTCTATACTTAATTTTGCACATTCCACATTTTACTAGAGTAATAAAAACTGCATGGAACTACAGACTAAATTAAATAGCTTTTGCTTTTTGTTATAAAATCTCATATTTAAGGGTTTCTACAGACCTGCAAATAGGCTGGACTCAGTTCAAATTAAATCAAATCACAAGTTCATACGAACGAGACTAAGATTTGTCATCATAGTCACAACCAAAACAATTAAAGAAACTATTCCAACACACCGTTACTACAAAATATTTGCGTAATACTCAAATTTTGAAAAACACTCATATGAAAATTCTCCACTAGACTTCCTAATCAGTCTGAGCTTTCAACAAACTGAGCATCATCAACAAAATTTAACTAGTACTTATTTTCCATTATCTCTCAATACAAGCCAGCAATCCCAGTTTGGATCTTAATGAGAACTATGCAATGAATGGTCACAAATAAAACATTTTTGTTGCTCAATGCCTAGTACAAAATAAATATATTAATAATGAAATAACTATGAAATAAAATTAGTTTCCTCCAAACTCCTACAATGTCATTCAGCTGAACTCAGTTGAAATCATTTAAAATCAGAGTTCATACGAACGAGACAATATTTCTCATCACAGTTTCAGCTGAATATTGAATTAATATTCAGTTACCCAGAAGTTTAGTGGTATAAAAGAACATTTTGAGTAACCAATCCTGACCTACTTGATCAACCAAAGCCTTTTGGATCACTTTCTTCACTTCCTGAACAAGTTTGCCTTTGTGCTCACCCACGATCATGACCTGCAAGAGGGATAAACCAATTAAATCAAGTAATCAGTTCTAGAAAACAACAGTTTTGTTGGTGAAATAGTCTGCCACGATTATTTCTATAAAACAAGTGGTGCTAATATCCCCGGATGGGATAAATAAGCTCACTTAATGAAATGCTACATATTAAAATGAAAGAATTTAGCATTGGACTAGATCAAATGCCAACTAGTTCAAAAGTTCAAATTTAAAAAGAATTATATCAGAGACAACCAAATGTAAAGTTTTATAGAACCTTTCGGAATTGCTCAGCTGAACTCAGTTACAAACAACTCTAATCAGAATTCATACGAACGAGACAAGCATTTCTCATCACAGTTGCAGCTGATCAGCAAATTTCTTTTAGTCAAGTTATACATGGAAGCCTGTATAAATGCTTCTTTATACTATGATATATCACAGAATACACTGACCCCTTCATAGAATCCTTTCAGATATACTTTGTCCTTGGCTTCGGCCAATTTGTCCGCATCATTTTGGCTTTGGATCTTCAACTCATTGCAGACAGTCTGTGCTGACAGATTTCCAAATCCCGGGATATCAATGATTGGCACCTGATGATAAGGAAGATAATAAACTCACAGATCAAATAATAGACTAACGCCTGCTATAATACAACCAACAGGCAAATAAGCTCTGATTACCAATTATAGCATTTAATTCCAGTACAATTTTTTTTTAAAAACAGTATCAGGCTTAACACCATTTTTGTTGGATTTAAAGCATTCTATAACTGCAGTACAAAAGCATCATATCAGTTTTAAGATGAAATACTATTATACTTTTTTGCGGCTACATTTTTTGCTGAATTTGACCATTAATAGTCGATCTGAACGAAAACAATTTAAATGTATATGCACTGTTTATTAATCAGGGAAAAAGTTGATCAGTTCATGTGTTTATCACAAATCAATTTTTATTTATTATGATAAGCTGAAAAGTATATAGTACATTGTCACACATCCTTTTCGATATTTAGAGATCAGTCAATGTTAAGAAAAATTTAAGCTATAGGCATGCTTTACATGTTGGGCCATTAGTGTTGTAATTGACGGAATGGAATCAATAAATCATACCATATCCGAGGATTTAATTAGTGCTTCTTACAGAGCTAGCCATTCTGAAGCGCTCTCAGTGTGACAGCCCCGACGAAAGGGTTCCGAAGAGATGAGGGTGGGTGCTCGATAAAAGGCTTACTAACGTATTATGGGGTAGGCCACTCCACATAGAAGGGTTCAAGCTGCAAAGAGTCATAGCAGTCCATGCCCAAGGAGATCCGCAGACCAGAGGGCGAGAGGAGACAGACAAGAAGTTGCAGAAGTTGTATATGCCTTGCAGCATATACAGAACAGACTGGACAAAGTATTTACCAAATGTCCCAGTATTAGAAATAAAAAAGAAGGCAAATGTAATGACTTTTATTGTGCCATCTTCATAATGCATAATAAATCAATCAATGGTCACATGACTAACACCATAATCAATGGTAATTGCAATCCACTGATGTATCTGAGTCAGAAAAAAGAATGACATCGTCCACACTATTATAGTCATCATTAAATGGCAAAGGATTTAAGTGGAAGACAAAACGAGCAAATCTAGTGTACTTACAGGTTCGTAATTCATAACCATTTCATCCGTTATATGATGCTTCTCACGAAGCGCCTAAAAGCATGAAACACAGGACAAATCAAAATTTTACTTAACATCACATGCCTGCTAGGAATTTCACGTCCAAACTACAAACCTTATTAAGGGTAACATGTTGTAAAAGTCCCAATGGGTTAAATAAGCAAACGAGTGCTACCACAATTTACAATCACAACAAGAAATTCAGGTCTGAAATAAATGTAACTGGTAACAGCTACAAACCTTCTTGTTTTTCAGATCTCTAAGCGCTGCAAAATCATCTGGGGCATCACTTGGAACACTTGTCACAACACCAGTACCTGCACAGTATTTACCAACAGCAGTTTAAAATATCAGGCTTTAAAATCTTTTGCAAACATATTACATACTCAGCACTTAACAACCAGCCATCCTGTTCATTCTATCATTGATGTTGAAACAGCTTTCTGATTGAAGCCTTTGTAAAAAAAATAACTATTAAAGGGCAACTAAATATGACAATAATAAAGAAATTCGCAGTTACGCAAACTATAAGCCTGTCACCTACATCCTTCAGCAATCTACAACAGAAATGCCAAGTGTTTTCTAACCATTTTGTAGCTTAAGATTTAAACATTCAGTCCGTAAACGCTCCTTCAACTTATAATGCATCAGTTTATTACCACAATAATCACAAGCATTATTTTAACTTAAAAAATCATTGTCTCTGCCATGCTCATGCATGTCAATCCACCTTCCAGTATCTTTTAACTTCCTAGATCCCATGTAATGAATGAATGAATTTTGGCTGAATTCCACTTAGCAACATGATATTTGTGCCAAGTCCTCAGATTAGAATAGAAATGATGCCTTTATTCAAACAGGAGCAAACAATAACCTTTGTCCTCTTTGATAGTTAGCATCGGAAGAGTGTAGATGACATCATACGATGTCAGAGGTGCCTTCAGACGAAGGCCAAGCAGATCCTGAAAGAAATTATCGTAAATTTATATAGTTTCTCAATCGTACAGGGTGCATTATGGCAGAAAATATTGAAACAAACCCCAACAATTACAAACTGATTTTATCACAGATTTGATTTTAAATCCCACTCTAACTTGAGTTCAAAACATGTAGTATCACATGATCAAAACATATTAATTTCATTTATTTTAACCATTCACAGATAATATTCTAGCTTAACATTAAAATACAAAAATCTCTAATAAATATGAAACTTGCAAGAATTTTAACTGTTTTATAATTAAAATCAGGTACATTGCAAATAACAGAGGTCCCATGAAAAAATCTAAAAGTTACAGCTGTACCGATTAATCGGGTCGATTATAGAGATTCGGATATTGGCAACGATATTAAAATTAATATTTTTATTTTATGATATTATTTCAGTCTATAAAAGCAAAATGATGACAGCAACATCACTGGGTCCGTGAAGGATGGCATTTCGTTTCGCTCCCATATCGCGTCGTCCAGTCAATGGCTTCTTCAGACCAGTGGTGAGACCATCCAGTGTGCTAGTATCGACCATTGGAACATGTCAACATAGGTGTTGTGCAGACTGCAGAGTGAGTCATAGTGCCTACTTAAAGGCCAAGGAATGGCTGGCCAATTCAAGTCAAGGAACGGCTGGCCACTTGAACAGAGAAACCGATGAACATACATCGTGGAGGCATGCCTAATGAATACGTGCTAGCAGCCAATCAGATATCTCCGAAACATTTCAGTCGCCCGAGATTAGATGGATGGCTGTGAAATGGCCAGCCATTCCTTGGCCCTTAATAACCATGGGCACAGTTCGACGGCAAGCGGTGTCTAATATGTATTGCCTGCCTAGGATTAGTCCCCAACTACATGCATATGTCTCCAACGGAGCAAGTGTTATGCTTGTATCACAACAATAGGCAGTAGCAGGTCTATTTTTTGGAACCGGACATCTTGAGATACACAATGAAATAATCGGCAAAATAATCGGGTATCAGCAAATGAATAATCGGCAATAATCGGTACCGGCCATAATCGGCAATAAGTGATCTCGGTACAGCTCTACTAAAAGTATCAATTCCAATGGGCATCATAGTGATAATACTTTTGTAGGGGTGCGGCCATTGGTCAAACATTCCCAGGGATGTAGGGCATAGAAAAAAGCAGGGAACCACTAGGCTAATTCATGAGCATTAATAATTCTATAGAAAGTGAGCAATTCATGAGGAAGGCCTGACCAAGAACCCTGCACATTACAAAGTCTGCACCAAACAACTCTCACAATGAGGCTAGGTCATACACAACTTAACTCGAACCAAGTAAAACGAACCTGTCCAGGTAATTCAGCAATGACCTCCACTTGTCCTTCAGTCACTGTCATTCCTTGATAGGACATGTTTCTTGCCGATCGACGTGTTGAAATGAAAACCTCTCCATTGCCAACTGGGTAGGCGATGTACTTGATTGTTGGATGTAGCCAACAGTTTGTCTGTCCGTACATGGTCTCTGGCCGAAGAGTGGCAGCCACAAGATACACTTGCTGACCCTCTAATGCTCTGAAAGTTTCCAAAAGATATCACGATCACATATAGATGCATAACTTGACAACACTGGGCAATTCAAACAAAACGCATATGAAATTGACAGTTTCATTGCGCCAATAGCAGTTAAGAACTTACTCAACACAATACAATACAATACAACTGTAATTTTATAATGTCCTCCTTACAGAAAGTTCAGAAGTGCACCTTGAAGCCAAGCAACCACAAAGAGCCATAGGCAAACTGGAAGAGGCAGGTTTCAGGTTTGAGAGAAAGACAAACTCACTGAGAGAGCTGGAAACATGAGGAGATAGAGAGTTCCAGATAGAGGGACCGGCAACAGTGAATGACCGCCAGAAAAATACAAGACATGCCCAGGTGACTAATTCCTATCATGAATCAGCACACTGACACGAACTTCTCAAAACACCAAACCTGCCTCATTGCATGTCACAAATGACACTGAATGCTAAAGGTAACACTTTTTAAAGCTACTTTGTCAAGCATCATTAGACAGTAAAGGTGCTAGACAAGTAAAGAAATACAAAAGCAAACAAGACTATTAAAAATTAATCTGAGCAGATACAACTCGCTTCAAATCAATTCAAACAAAAATTCAGATGAAATTGACAAACAGCTTCATTACACTAACAGCTGCACAGCAACACAACATTTACAGACCAGTAAGTTAATTACTTTTACAGCTTAAAAATAATAAGGCAACAACTAACATTTTTCTCTGAACAGTAACAAAACTGATAGCTCCACTATGCTTCTGTGTAGCATCACTTAAAAACCTCTTAAAAGATATAATTCATTTTTTATATCAAAGTAGGGTAATATGTTAACTGAACCCTTCAACGATGAGCCGCACTGAATTTTTACGAATGGTAAAATAATAATATGTATTTTTCTCAAAGTGATATATAACTATTAATAAACAACCAAATTCAGAATAATTTTTAATCACACAAAATCATACGAACGAGACTAAAACAAAACTCATCATCATTTGGCCGCTTTTTTATTTGAAGCATGTGAAATATTTTAGTTAAATTTTGCTCTTCTTGCTATTAGTAGCCAATGTGAAATCAAGTCACTTGACTTACTTAAGTTTTGCTGGAAAAGGAGCAAGAACTTTCATCTTGATAAGTGTATATTCCTGAGGTCCAACACCCTGACAGAGACCACCAAACATAATGCATTCAAAAACCTCTTTAAAATCACACTTCTTTACAGCAAGAGTTACGTCAAACCCTAATGTAGACACTTTTGAGAAAATTGTAATATTCAACCAAATTCAGACAAACTGCAAATCATTAATTATCATACGAACGAGACTAAATTATGCTTCATCATTATTTGGTTGAATACATCAAATCACTTAGAGCAACTATTCAGCAACCATTAAAATAAGTACATCCTCTCGTAAATATGATGCTTAGTGTATAGAACTCCATGTAAAAATTGTCTGATGTCTTGCATATAATATATGAAACCCTGATCTTAGCACAGATCGTAATTTCACTTTGAAGGAACCATTGACTGTGTTATGCAACTGTCACAAGAGTCTTAAAATAATACATAAAATCAAAATCACTTAGTTCAGCATTAGTCAATGTTACCTATGACAAAAAACTTGAAGCCAAAGATTTTCTTTGGATAAAGACCTGTGAATGGTTGTTTTTATTTGTCTTACACTTGTGATAACTACCATAAAAATTAGGATCTAACCAAACTCAGCCAAACTGAAAATCAATAGAACATCATATGAACGAGACATCAACAGATTCATCATTGTTTAGTTGAATCCGAACACGAAAATCCCGACAGAAACTTCATCTAATTATAAAATACTACAAATGAGTACATAATGATCACACAGGATTACACTAAACAATGTATCAGAGTTCATTTATGAGCAAACTAATATATTACTTGGCTAAGCAATCTAACTTGTGATAAATTGACTGTGAATTTGATCAACATTTCATCAAACGTCCTACCTCGCCTGAGCTTCTGTCGTGGTCCATGCACGGCTGGCCATCCTTCGGACAATAAATAGTATACCTAAAGAAATAAACCAAATGTCTTACATTACATTAATGCTTACAACATAACAGTGCACAAAGCAGTTGCATATACAGTAGAGTCTACATGGAGTTTATTTTCCATTGCATGATCTGTCTGAGCTAATAAAAACCTTGCCATTTGTCGGTGTGCAATTAACATCATTTTTAAATATATGCTACATTTTAACCCAAGTGAACTTGGCTAGACAATAAATACATCGACATATTTTACACTGTAATTGGGAGAAAACACCATTAACCCTCACGCAAACAAGACTAACCAAACCAGACGCAAACACTTCATACTGCTTCATGGGTTAGCCTACTTAGTACTTCCGTTCTGACTACTTGGCAATTTCTGTATCAGCAGTGTCTGGTGCACTAGGCATTAACTAATGCTAAGATATGGATCCTATTAGCTCTGTTCAATACCTTTTGCCAAACTGCACCTTATTCCTCTCCTTCAGACGAATGTACTGCCAACGAACAAACGAATCATAAAAAGGATTCGCATCAGTTGTGATGAACGACCGACGCCAGTCCACCTAACGCAAAACAAACCATTGTCAATGCAAATAAAACTAATTACTTAGTAACTACTATATAATGTCAATGTCTGAAGCAAAACATATCAACCGACGGATGATGCACCAAACTCAAGTCATCATCATGTCAACATCGAAGAGATTAGTCTGTTGAGGCAAAAAGACAGCCTACGGTCTATGAGCAATTTGAAAAAGGTAAGGTTTAAGTTGAGACTTTCAATTACAAGTGATTGAGTATCATCAAGCAGATACAGAATTTGGGTCCAAGAACTGAAAACATTAATTCATCAAGCACAATTATAGTTCTATTATTATTCAAGAAAGAGAACATGTGATCGAGACTAAGGAATAAGTGACTTAAGTGTAGGCCCTGTAGGGTCATACAACTCATACATTCATATCATTCTCCATTGTATTACATATTACATTCTGTGTACATCATGCAATGCACAGAGCCTGGATATCCTACAATACAGTGAATGCACTAATGATATGCATAATAAATGAATGAACATCAGAAAGTTGTCATATTGAGCTTCAACTTAAGCCTGGACTGAACAGCAATGCCAAAACAACTAACAGCAACAGATATTTACAATAGAGAAACAACATCCCAACATAACATTTTCTGATCGAATTCACTTACGATTAAACACAAATTTGTGACGTTTATCTTGAAATATTAAACAAAATCTACAAAATCATGGCTTTCAGAACAAGTTCCTACATCAACAAAATAAAAAATTCATGATGCTGAGATTTTAGTGAAGTTCTGTTATGAAATCAGATGAATTTTAAGCACTTTAATAATGAAACAGTCTTCAATGTCATAATTAGCCAACTTTAAATACAAATCATTGATAAACACCTTGAGACCCATGGATGAGAGATCTTTTATTGCTAACGGAGGAAAGTAACTCAACCAGTAGTTATGATCAGCGAACTTCCTGATCTCCTCATCGTCAAGTCCCAATGACTTCATAATCTGCCATTGGTAACGCAGAGAGCCAGTCTTGGCAGCTGCCTTACTCTAAAACATGAAAAACTTCAAATTCAAGCTAAGCAACTGGCTAAAATGTAGTACAACCTGGTCAAGGGTGTGCCAGGTAAACTCTTAACTGCTTCACAGGTGGTCACAAGAGACTTCCTTTTCACATGATCGCAACTGAATACTTTTTAAAAAATCCTCTAAGGTTAACACATGCACTATACACTTGACAGCTCAAACAAATAAACTTTCTATCTGCCAAAAACTGTCCAGTAATATCATTTTAACCCTGCTTTGTTTCTCACTCCAACGTGTATACAGTTGCCATAGATAATCACTTCTGAAACTCAAGTTTTGTTTATTCACCTGCATCATATTACACTTCATTTGTGACCGTAAAACTGAAGGACAAGCTTAAATTTGTTCGCTAACCTTTTAATGACAGAATGGATTTCTGTTCAATGCATTTTTAGCACATGCTTTGTCATTAATGTGTCAAAGAATAGGTCATTATTATAAAAGGAAAGGCAGGAGCTTAACAAAGAATCGCTTAAATTCATTACAGATAAATAATCTCTTAGACTTAAACAACCTGTGTCACACATCTTAACAATTGCCTCAAAACAAAACAGCAGACTTAAAGAATTGATTAATTTATACACTCTATTGTCACCTTTTTCCCTTTTGCCTTGTCTTTGATGACCGGCTCTGAAGGTCCAGTTTTTGCTTTCTCCATCTCTTCCACCTCTTCCTCAGGTGGAAAATTTGGTGGGTAACCATAGTCTGTCATTTCATTTTTCAGTTTGTCAGCACATGCCTTTATCAGAAATGTATAACATGCATGTTTAAACATATATAAATTATACATGAACAGATTGAACATGCTTAAACGCCATCCCTTTGGATGTTCCACAAAACACAATCAGAGGCAATATAATTTCAACAAAGTTCCACACAGCTCTTCATAAACCTAATGAAGTCTTACAATCTCGATTCTGAAAACAACATATTAAATATTGAACAATAATCACTAAAGTTGAAGCTTGAAACGTTGAAGACTTTGTTTGAATCTAAAATAAATTTTACTTCAATTTTACACAAAGAACCAAATTTCATGAATATGCCCAATTCATCAACTTTTCATCGATGCCTAAATTGCTTGTCAGGACCTCTATGCTTTCATGTCAACTCTCTTAGAATCTCACCAGACACTCATTTCCACTTCTGATACAATGGTCTTTGTACTGATGACATATAACACCACTTCAAGAAAACACTCATCAGTGGCACTCCCAACCAGTGAACTAACTCAAATGGTACAGACTCCAGGTGCTTGCAAAACTGAGGAAGATAATACTGAGAAAGGCAGCCATGTTAAATAACAATACATAGTTAAGTCATGTAACCCAGAATGACAACCTGTCTGGTAGATCTGTTAGCACAATATATAAGGCAACCTTTATCATCGAAGCATGCAATGCATCAATTAAATAGCTTACTTCACATCATCCTTAAAGGCATAACTCCGGGCATGTATCAGTTTGTCGATAAACCAGAGCCCGGAGTTATGCCTTTAACTATTGTCAATGGCAATCACCAACCTTGATAGGCATTCCAGTGCAATGAAGGCCAAAAGGAAAGAGACAGCGCTTTCCCTGCAAGCGCTGAAATCCAACAGCAAACTGAAACCACAGAAAGGCACTGCATGTTCAATTTGATAGTTTACTAAACTCTTAAGTCCACATTATCAGACAGTTTAAAATTAAATTAAGTTTGGCATACCTATGAAGTAAAAACACAGGTAGGATCAACCTTACACAAACCAATTTAAGAATTCAAATAGATTTTTGTTACAAATGTATCTGGTTATTCATAGAGCTCCATTTGAGCACCTCATAAAGGTGCTCAGCTATCTAATGAAAATGTGCAATTTAATGGGGCTGGAAATGTCTCTTGAGCTATATGTGGTCATTTTCACACAATGATTGTTCCAGCAAAGCACAAAAACACATGATGTGTCCAACCCGTTGTTTAGGAGCACGGGATGAGCACGTCCCATGCCAATGCTCCTTCTGAATAATCCACTTTCTAGAGGAATGTACGGCACACCCTGTCCTCCCACTTTTTGCTAGCATAGCAACAGATTGCCAAAGCATTTGTCTGTTAAAACTACATCCCAGTGTGTCAAGTAAAATCGATGATTTCCTGTCAAGTATTGTAACCCTTAAAGAAATGATGATCATGGACTTTGTGTTTCTGATTTGGCCAACTATTTCAATCGAGAGACAACCTTTGAAATGCTTAATGAAAGAGGCACAATGGTCTATTCAAAAGCACTGGGTCTAGGATTCAATGAATTCAGGTTCAAGCTTGTACAGTACATTGTGTAATACCCATGAAAAGGTGTTTGATCAAATTTGAATCTCCCCTCAGATTTACTGACCCTGCACATGTAATAAGCACATAAAATAAATAAATGAACTTTGGATTGCCTTCACTGGCCATTGTTAGATTAGCATTGTTGCAGTTGCTCAGCTTTTGCTATGTAAACAGCACCATGTTCTGCAGAAGCACTATCTTAACACTTGAACAACGAGTGTACTAAAAGCGACTATGGAACCACTGCAGTGCATCATTAAAATGTTAATGATCAATCTCCACAAGCTGTGACAAAACTCATCTTGCTCAGATCTTGTGTCTGTCATTAACTTGTGCCCTAGTTCCACTATTCTTGCCATTAAAAAGCCAGAGGTGCTTCACTGTGTAGTTTCGCTTGAAGAGGTGCTATATAAATTCTCCAAATGAATGGATTATTCAAAATGAATGAGTGAATTCTTCAGGTCTTAGTATTCTTCAGGCTTCAATATGCCTATTTGTCAAATTGCACAGTTATATAGAAATATGGGATGTGGTGGCATAGTAATATGTTGTGTGCTTTGCAACCGAAGAGTCACAGGTTCGAACCCACCTCAAGTCACTGTGTAGTGACCTTGGACAAGTTGCTCATCCATAATTGTACGTGAAGAATGTAACAGGAAACTACCTCACTCATCTCATCCCCAGGTGGCTTAAAATAGACCTGCCTTTGGGCAGAGAACTCATTATCATATAGAAATAAGCTCGTGCTACTTAAACCAACATCATTCTTTGTTATTAGATAAGGCTGTCAACGGGTATCCGGGTACCCACCCGATGCTGACTACCCGGGTAATGAAATTGGTTTTCAGGTACCAGAAATTCCGTAAAACTGGGCAATTTTACCTGAACATATGCCAGACATAGTCCGTTGGTCATATTGTCTGATTGCGATTTTACCTGAACATATGCCATACATATTCTGGTGGTCACATTGGCTGACTGCCCGGGCAATTCAATCGATTCTCGGGTGCCCAACATTCCATAAAAATGCGCAAGTTCCTATATTTCCTAACAAAATATCCGCACGGTCAGGTATCCGACCGCACGGATCATGATTTCAACATTTTTGACAGCCTTTCTCACAGATCCTTCAGCCAACACTGAATTCAGATTCTGCACACCCTCTTCATATTTGGCTATTTTTTTAAATTACCTTGCAAACATCCCAAATATGTCAGATGCAATTCTGAATTCTTCACTGGCCACTCGCAACACAGTTCAATGTATGCAGTTTTTATTTTCTCATTTGCTTGCTAACCTTGCAAGAAACCAAAATTTCACTACTTGACAAATTTAAACACTTCCTATAATCACTGCACTGCCACTGTTGAATAACGCATTGTATAAACCTTTAAGGCCCAGAACGCTAGCCTTCTATCAAAAATACACTGCGAACTATATTGCCATGCTAGATGGTTGTGCTCTTACAAAACTGATTGATATCATAAAAACAGGTTCCGCACAATTGCAAGATCATTTGCTTTCAGCCGCTGTTCCTTTTTGCATTTAAAATCGTGTACCTCGTAACATCCGATTATCCAACTTGCTACAATCATGTTGCGTGTTGTTGTATGATGATATTTTGATATTTGTGTTGGCGCCTCTGGCATGTGTACGATGGTCAGTCACAGCTGTGTTTATGATCTCCCATTTGAGCTTGGCTCATTGCTTGTGGCCCAATCGTCAAGTCTTTTTCAAGTCCCTCAAGTCCTTTTTTAAGTCGTGACTGGACTGGGAGCGTTGCTGACTAGGTTTCTTGAAAGGGTGCTATATAAATGCTCAGAATGAATGAATCAGTTAAATTGCTAGTCAATGCTACTACTTTAATCTGTCTAATGAATGAATCATTCTTGAAATTGAAACTGTGTTGACCTACAATGTGGGAATACATTGCTTTAACTAAATGTTCAGTAAAAGCTTCCTTGTCTAATACAGTCTGTCATGTAGGTACTGACATCCCTAAACACTTGGCACAGAAGTAGTCAAATACCTCACACTTGGACAAGGAAAACGTATGACCAAGGTGCAGGCGACCATTCATGTACGGATAGGGAAAGGTGATGAAAAATTTGTCTTTTCTATCACAAAAAACAGTTAAAATTAAAGATTTGCATTTCTTCTTCACTAGGAACAACAATGCTGAAAACACCATTATTTCAACATAATTCTCACTTATTACATGTCTGATGTTATAGAATTATAAATTTAAAATTGAATTAAACTACTAAACTAGATGAGCATGAAATTGTAACTGTAATTTTTTAAAGCACAACTCAAAATAAGCAGCGCTCCCGACCCAAGTCAACGGGGAGGTAGAAAATAGGAAGGTCTTCAAGCGCCTTCAAAACTGAGCAAGGAAAGGGTTAGCAGCTCCACCCAAAGGGGAGAGAGAGGAACTGCTCCAACTGGAGGGACCCATGTAGGTGAAGCTCCTTGTTTGGGTTGTAGCAGTGCATATGCGGGGGCCACCAGCAATCCACAGCCAGATGAGCAGAGAGAAACCTGTTGGGATAAGGAGGATACCCTGGTATGAGGGGGCAAGCTAATTGACATCAGCATGAGAACTTAGAACTGTATCAGTGTGAGAACCTTAAACAGTATGCATTGAGATGCAGCCAATGCAATGAGTCACAGATGACAGATGCAACATGGGCAAATTTAGGGAAGCCACCAATAAGATGAAAGTGTATTATTCTCAATTCATTATAAACATTTAAAATATTTTAAAATAAGTTAGTTAAATAAAGTCACTTTATATAACTCTTACATCATGTAATAAGGATGTCAGAGTAGTTTCAAGTAATTATTTCATAAATAAATCAAGTAATTGAAAAATTATACTAACCATAATTCTTACCCTTGCCTAACCTGACCCTGACCACCTTAACGATGCATATCAAAAGAATTTAGCTGTTTTTAACAGTGTAAATGAAGAAATACCAAAGGTTGCTTAAAGGTCTTTGCTGGGTAGATTGTGTACGCTTTCAGCCGTAAAAGTAAAATTATCGCTTTTATCGTGGCCGAAAATTCGGCTGTGCATAAGATTTATCCTTTAGTTAATCTTATGTCACATCAAAGTCATTGGGTGCAAGACATTTTAACAGAATCACGTTAGGTTGAAAGTTTTGCTTTCAATTAATGCAACTGTGACAGAAATGGTGGTATATGAAAAGATGAATAGTTAAGTTCAAGAGAAGTTACATTAATACAAACTGAAAGAATGATATTAATAATAATGAAAAACTGAATACTCGACACACACTTGGCTTCATCAGAACCAGGAGCTGGTGCATCAGCTTCAAAAACTCGATCCTTCTTCCAGTTCTCCTGAACCTGTCGTTCAATGTCTAGCAACTCATTCAGTTTGGCTGTTCCCTTTCTTTGAGCCATTTTCCAAACGTCTTACACGTGTTTACCTGGTCATACAATCATAAGATAAGAGAATGCCATATTATTGCTTTGCAGTTCTCTCACCATAAGTACAGGTCATTTTTACCCTTTCATTTAATTGCGCATCAAACGATTTCAATAAAAGAAAACAGGTGAAAGTGCAGAATCGAGGTTAAGCTTTTCCTGCGGACAATACTACTCATTGAACCAGCTACTATTCGATTCGTACCCGGACGGATTTGGCAAATAGCGCGTCCAAATACTCGGATTTGGTAGTAGGTGGAAATTGTCTACTTGATTATGCAATAGTTTCCGGTCGTCTTTTGTGTCTATTGGTGTGCCACCATTTGTCTAAGAACACTAACCCTAATCCGGGATCCACCCAAATCATCGAAATCCAAAATGCTGAAAATGCTGAAAATGCCAAAAAGCTTGATTCCCCAGAACAGCAGTATACTATTGAAAAACACTGAACTGACTCAAAAACAACACAATTCTTTCATCAATCCAGCGTCCACTTAAGCAGAATCCTTTTCATCAATCCAGCTTTGTTTTTGGGAATATGGCGGAAATCAGTTTCGGGAATTAGGGTTACGCACTCCCTAACCCTGACCCTAACCTACCATCACGACACCTAACCTGACCCTAAACGGGATAAACCCGAATCATCGAAACCCGAATACGCTTAAAAGTCCAAAAAGCCCAATTCCCCAAAACAGCAAGGTAAAATATGGTTTTAGCATCGGTAATTATTTATTATTTTATACTGAACAGTTAACATAAACACTACGTAGAATGTTTTAGTTTATGAATATAGACGCTGGATGTGATGAAAAGAATCATATGTAAATAGAAGCTGGATGTGATGAAAGTAAATCCATATGTAGCCTGACATCAAGCACAAATAGCATAATTACCGACGCTAAAACCATGTATACACCATATGTTAAGCACACATAGAATAATTACCAACCCTAAAACCATATTTTACCAACAGCAATGTACTATTGATAAGGGTGTTGGTAAAATGCGAGCCGCGAGCCTGCAAACTGGTAAAACGCGAACCACAGGCATGAACGAGATCAGGTTAAAGCATTGTTAGGGTCGGTTAGGGTCACCGGTTTCGGCGATTCGCTACGAGCCTACGCACCTCCCTAAGCGACCCTCACGACACCCGATATCTATATAAATTTATTTTTATATATAAACGCACCTCGATTCCGCACTTTCCCCGAAAATACAGATGGTCCATCAATTCGTAAAAACCTAAAACTTAAACTTTTAATAATCTACTATATTGTCGATGGCTTTAAGACTAAAATATGCAACCGAATTAAGGAACTAATGGACTGGAAAGCCATTTGGCATATCGTTCATATTAAACACACACTGACGCAAGCAAAGTTGCAACTAACTCGCCGTCTAGATCTAGTGCAGCGCAACCACACCAAAAATAAACTGGTGATTGAAGACTAGCACACATAAAAACATTTTCAGCTCTTTACAAGAAGCATGATGCAACCATTACCATGCGCCACGCTAACGCACGCAATAAACCGGTCGCTCATGAAAGCGGAAATGAACGATGGTAGAGGATTGGTAGTGATAAAAGCAGAATGCTAGAAGGACACGAAAAATAATATTGCAAAGCTAATAAGTATGTACTTCATTGAACTGTCTGCATATGCCACTCTGGAACAGCAGATATGAACAATGAAAATTGTTGCAAGTGTTTTCTTCTTAAATTCAGACACTACTTGAATCAGTATCTGCACTTAAGAACTTATTAAACCTACATGCAGTGTTTATCCAATTTTGTGGGAACAGTATATTTAATTGAAATGGAAGAATGTACGTAGAATCACAATAATTCTGATCATAGCGAGCATTTTACAAAACAGACTCTTTTTCACAATGAGATAGTAAAGTAGGAGTATTATATGCGATAGGAAGAGAATCATTTCTCTAACATTTTGGTGATAAAATGGAAACCGGGTTTGTGCGTCAGACTGTCACTACAACAAGCGGTCTCGAATCTCGATTGTGCGCTCGACGACGGAGTGAGACGGTAACACTCTTTAATAAGATCTAGCTGTTAAACCGCAGCCTAACTTACATTGGTGAGAGAGTCAAATCATAGAACTGTCAATTAAGCGCTTCGTTCTACATCTCGACATGCATGTTAGAAGATGCTTAGATGCACGGCCGTACCTGGGGGGGGGGGCAGCGAGGTCTAGGCCCAGGGCGCAAATGTGGAAAGGGCGCAAATTTCAGGATGGAATAACTTATTATTCCATATAATGCACTATTTTCAAAATGTGGGGGCATAGATGCTACGCACAGGGCGCAATTAGCTAGGCACCGGGGGCTAGGCTTGGAACTGCCCTGCTTAGAGGAGAGGATGTATAGAAGGCCCCAAACTACATTATTTTATAGGTGCGTCTCCGAGCGACCATGCATTAAGTAGGCCTATACGTAACGCAAAGAGCGATTGACTAGCCAGCATTAATACCTGATGGTCAATATATGGAGGGAGCCAAAACTAAACGTTTGTCATGGTTAATCTTTGAATAAGACTCTAACACCATTTACAGACCTAGTAGAGGAATGTGAGATTTAGTGGCTTAGGCAGCATTGTAAACAAGAGGACGATATTGTAGAGTTTGATGATTGAATTGTGACATTTTGAAGAGTGGTCTCAAAACCATCTACAGACAGGAAAACTGTGTCCTCGGTCCAGATCCTATTCTCGAATGCATCGTCTTGGTCTTGAATGCATCGGTCTTGGTCTTAAAGATGCGGTCTTGGTCTCCATCTGAAAGGAGTGGTCGTGCTGTCTTGGTCATTTACCATATTAGAGCAATTTGTCGATATTTATCGGTTATTTTCGCTTTCAATGAAGCCAACCATTTGAAAAATTGACTTTCACAAATTTCAAGGATTTGGAACAGTCTAACAAGTGGTTGGGCCACAAGTAGACACTGTCAAACTACAATTACCAAGGCTCATAGCACAACTACATCATTAAAACGGCATGTTAATCTACTTATTGCGATGTCTTAAAGCATTTACCTTTGTATATTGTAAATAATATATAGCGTTATATTCTCAGGCCAAAGCTAAATGTTGAAACCACAAAGGTAAAAAGTGGCCTTCAAAAACTGTCTTCTGGACCATTCTTCACTCATCAGGAATTACAGGATGTTTATCTCTCCATCAAGTATTCTGCTAAAACTCTGTGCTACCTTCATAAATGAATGTTTGAAGCGTGTTATTCCGTTTTAGCATTTCAATAAAGTGAAGTGTTTATAAATGTTAAAATGTTTATACATTTATTTGATCATTATTATTGTGCAAAAAATTATTGTACATGCTTGCAAAATAGTTATAGTAAAATCTGATCTTAATAGTATCGGTCTTTGTCTTAGTCAGGGATCACTTGGTCTTGCACTGCTCAGACTTTGTCTTCGTCTTGAATTTTTGGTCCCGTGCGCAACACATGTGGGTTGTCCATCAGTAACAGAACTGCAATGAATACGTGCTAGGATACAACGATTGAAGTGATATATGGCAACACTAAGATGTTGAGGTGATATCTGGAATGAAAAATGTCTGGCAAGTTGAAGATACTTTATTTTAGTGGATTCAAGGTTTTGGAACCATCACAACATGTTTATCTTTCTAGTTTACTAAAATCAACCCGATTATACATAATAGTATCAATAAAGACAACATCGTCAATTGCCATTAGACCAATAAGACTGAACAGGTAGAAAACAATAAAGCTCAAAATCACATCTGAAATGAGTACCATAAAATATCTTCTAAGCACCAGCTGCCAATTCAATGTTGGTCTAAAGCAGGTAGCAAATTATGTCAATATAAATTGTGACCCTTTTAAACAATGTTAACAAGACACTAATGCAAATTGTGATCAAACTTATAATACTTTACATTTAAATATATAGCTCAAAATTACATCTAACATGAGAACCGTAAAATAACTTCTAAGCATCGGATGCCAATTTAATGCTGGTCTCAACAGGCAAAAAGAATTATGCCAATACACCTTGAACAAATAATACTTTACATGTTGATATGTAGCTTAACATTACTTCTGCATCTATTACCATATTCAACATCAGTCTGAAAAATGTAAACAAATAGTGCCAATAAGCCTTGAACTCTTCTAAACACCTCTGATGATTGCTAGTCTCATTTGGCTGATGGTATACTAATAGTCATTGTAGCTACAGTTTAACAGTGTAGTTGGAAGCATAACGTGGTAATAGAGACACAAACATGATACGAATTTAAAGCTTAAAGCTATTAAGCACATGCAATGGTATAGCAGTGAACAGTCAAATAATACAAATCAACAAAAAGTCGCCTGAGAATTATTCTAGCGAATGTCCAGTTTTGAAAAGTCCAAGAAAAACAAGGTAAAGGTAGATGCTTTGGCAGCATATGATGAAAAAAATAAGAAATTCAGTGCAATAAAACTTCACGCACAGTCATCGTATTAAACATCAAAATTGCATAACAGCATTGCATTACAATGCTGTAACAATTATGGTCGCATTTGAGGTTTTAAAGTGTAGCATAAAATGGATTCACAAAGATTGCAAATCATCCTCCCGAGCACACAGACTTAAAAATTTTTCTCAATGCTAAAATTAAGCAACCACCAATTATTAACATGTAGCCGTTACAATGTTTGTGGATATAGTACGGTTCTTTGAAGGAAAAACTTGTAATTGTCTGGATGAGCCACACTACAATCCAGCCAAGCAAACAGTGCTATACTGTTGCATCTCCTGTGTCTCGTCAGACACTGCATCATCATGAATGCTGAATGAAGATTAAATTAAAATTATCGTGCATGGCAAGACATACGACAGGTAGTTTTCACTGAATATCCTTAAAACGACATGTCTAGTCACTGCGACTGAACATAGATAACTAGAAATTCTGTGACAAATCAACTCTTGACTACTTTCTGAAAATATGGAGATATAACCAGATAATTCTCACACGACGAAATGCCCAACTGAGTAAAAACGTGTAAGCACCAGCAGTGTTCACAAAAACTGTAAAGTATTTAAAAAACCCAGCTAGGGCCTATTCATTTATCACAAGTGCACTGAGGGGTGATTGGATTCAGGAGATGTTGCATACGGGTGCGTATGGTGAGGAGGTCTCGACATTAAATTCTGTTGAACAGAATGTTCAGACCTAAAGTTATGGAATATTAAATTCAGAACCAAACCAAATAACTGAGTACATTCCTGCTTTCTAAATTGTATGCAGTATTAACGCTTGTAAAAATGTGTTTGAATTTTATTTCTTCATAACAGGTAACAAATTTTAGCTAGCAAATTTGACGTTTAACATAAATAAATAGTAGCCTATGGTAAAATAATTGTCTTATAAATGACTTTAGCTAATTAACTTCTGTAAAAGGGGGTTAGAGTCATATGTATGCATAACGGTAGGCGTTCACAACATGTATGAGGTGCAACAGCAGAGGGGAGATGAAAATATAATTTTTTTTACATAATATATGAAGAGGCCCTTTTTGCACAGAAGCAAAAAGTGCAAAAAAGAAAGCAGATTCTATAAAAATTATTCCACAACCACAGCAGTCAGAAGATAAGAGGTGCTATATGAATTTCATATAAGCAATAAATACTTAATTAGTCTTACAAATACAGTTATACTGACTGCCAGCTTGCTGTGTTCATTGGGATGAAGGACCTTTCTTATCACCAGGTGGCTTCCCTTTTTTATCACCGTGTGATGAACCCTTGTGATCACTGTGTGGCTGATGGTGGGAGTTCCTGACATTACCATTTGGAGGTCCTGTCTTTTCACCATGGCTTGGTCCCAACTTATCGTTGTGTGGTTGACCAGTCTTATCAGCACGAGGTGGAGCCTTCTTATCAGCACCAGGTGGAGCCTTGTTATCAGTGCTTTGTGGTCCATTCTTGTCACTCGGAGGAAGTGCATTGGCACCATTTGCCTGCAGTTTCACGGCTTCAGCACCAGTCTCCTTGGCAACCTGCTTGGCAACGGCCTTGACTCCGAGTCGATTGACCGTGCTGGTGGCAGCCACAACGTTTGATGCCGAATACACAACATCCTCTGTCAGTTTACCAGCATCTTGACCGTATCTGAAGACACCGAGAGAAAAACATCAAACTCCTCAACAATTCATTTGTAATAAATACAACTTCATTAATGTCCCAACTGGCATTGCCATAACCCCAAGGTTTGAACCAAGTGGGTCATGCAAGTCAAGACACCTGTGAAGGTTATGGTTCTGCTTCATTCTAAGAAATGGAGCATAAATACAAGCATACCTCAAATACATGGTTGTAAAAAACGAATACCTTACTTTACACTCCTTTGTTGAGTCCATCTATTCACCGCTTGTCGGTTTTTATAACACGTCTCACCGTTCCTCTACACTAGGTTCCTGTACCATCCATCCTCCAAATATCCAGGTCTATATACCTATTCCATATACAGTTATATACACGTCCATTTTGACTTAACAAAATCAATAGAAAACTTGTCAACTCAGAGAGACCCTTGTCAAGCTATCCAGTATTTGAAACTCATTTTATTGCACAAAATGCCACCTCATTTCCTGGGAGCAGATTTTCCTAGCTAGGGCATTTACATAGCTTTCTAAGGCTGTCTCCCACCTAGGACATCAATACAACCAGTGCCTGATCTAGCCTCCATGGTGCCAAAAGGCAGAGTCCTTAGTCTCCTTGGTGCCAAAACGTGGAGTCCTAAGCCTTCTTGGTGCCCTCAGGCAGAGCTGTTCAGGGCGCATTTTCAAAATGAGCAAATTAATGAAACATGCAAATTCTATATAACCAACTCACTTGGCGTGGCACCCAACCTAACCATCCCAAAGGCCGGCACTGGATACAGCGCCTTACCAGAATAAAATTATGATTAAACAATGCATACTTATATTGTACTGTCTGCACAGTCTGGTCAGCCACGCTCTTGGCAAGGATCATAGCAGAACGTTCTAGACCAAGGTAGACTGTAGAGAATCCTACAATGGACACAAGAAGCAGTCAAGTAAAACTGCACTGTAAATAAAAAAAGAATGCCAATGCGTTGACAAACTCAGTCTAGTCAAGCCACAACAAATCCAGTTAAGAGTATTACTTGGACAGGCAACTATCCATGAAATATGTAATCAGCCAATACACGTGTCAACAACATTTTGCAAGATTCAAGATGTGCCTAGATGTTAAACTGCTACAGTTAGTTATTACCACTTAAAATTCCCGGGAATGTCTTTAGAGGCGAATGTTTCTACCTTTGCCGTAATTCTGTGTAAACAGTAAGAACATGTAAAAATATCTTACCCTGTAATCCAGAGGAAGCCACTTCAGAGACTCTATCGAGGGTCGATCGACCGTTGCTTGGATCTTTGCGAGTCCACGACTCCGGCATGATAGACTCACTCGTTCGACGGACATGAGGAGCAATTGTCTTGGCAAGAGCAGATGACGCCTGGCCAACCTTATCGACTGTTCACAATAATATATGAAATTTAGATATAAATGTAAAACTTAACAGACATACCACGATAAAACAGTTCTGAGACTTTGCGACAGCAATCACTTTCTTCACGCAAGTTCACAAGCAACTCATTGAAAAGTCACTTGCCAGAGCTTTCACCAAGACACCTAAGCATCACCATATCACTCCCATCCTTATTACTGAACTTTCCCCCCAGCACATTCACATCACAGTCCTATCACCAACATGCCACTCCCAACAAAAATCCTGCCACAGTAAGAATAAAGGGCCTTTGCAAACTTTTCACCATCCAGCTCTTCCCAATCCTCCTCCCAACTCAATCTCCCCATCCTCCACTCACCACTCATCTAAATTTCAACAACCTATCCATGTGCCACACTACACCTTGACCCTGGAACGAACTTACTCTGCGTATGCTCCGTTTCTCCACAAATACTCCACTCACTTACTGTCATTATGCCTCAGGCTCCTCTAATTATCACACCATAGGCCTTCCATTCCAAAATAAAGTCTTAGTTCTTCAAGACTTCATACCCTAATCCATTTCTCCAAGTTTTCTCGTCCCAACAAAACTGTCTTAGTGGCTGCTCTGCCTTCTCTCTCTCTCTTTCCTCTCTCTTTCTCTGTTGTCTCTGGCAACTGGATTTGGACTTCCACTGGACATCGATCTCCGGATAGCCCCTCTAATACAACACAGCACTCGTGAATAAGTTGGTGCCCTGAGATTAGCTTCAGAGTGGAACTTTAGACTTTAGAAATTTGAAGTTTACGATAGGATGCATTGAATGGCATAAAATGCAACCATACATTAACATAATAACGTTAAATATTTTAGCATAGAATTGTGCATAGCAAGAATGACTTAAAGCAGTGTAGAGTTATGCTCACTGCTCATCTCTTTGTGAAATCAATTGGTATTGTTTTAAATTTTATACTAAACTGTGGCAGCGCCCCTGGTAAACGTCCCTGGGCCTAAGTGTTCAACAGAACCCCGATTGAAAACCGATGGTCTAGTGGTCAGCATGCTGTGTGTCAGCCTTTCCAGAACAGAGGTTAAAATTCATTGCACAAGCCTCCTCTCTATTGAAATCAGCTGTAAAATGAGTATACTGACCATGTATAGTTTATAGAAAGCTTTAAGTCCTTCTTGCAAGACACAACCCATAAATCTGGATACTAGTTCCTATCCCTACCCCTTAACGTGCAAAGACAATTAAAATTAAGTAGCCTATTTTTCATATCCGTGACCACGACTCTGAATATACTGTTTGTACTATAAGTATTAGCGACATATTTACCCAGATATTCACTGATCTTTACTGCACCTCCTGTGGCTGTGCGAACATGCTCTGCTCCCTTCTGCACGCTTGGATTGATCTTTGACGGCTCTTTCTCTGGTTCCATGTTCTGACGCAGCTTTTCAGAACCGTACTTCACCAACTGTCCTGTCTTTTCGGCACCCTTTGTAAATCCCCAGGAAATCCATTCGGCAGCTGCAGCATACAGTGGGTCATCAATGACAAGAGAGAATATGTCATCTAATCTTTTGATCTTTTGTCATAATGTACAAGGCATCAATCAAAGCTTAATCAAAGCTAAGTTACAATCCAAAATCACAATCAACTATACAAAAAACAGTTAAAGTCTTTAAGGTCTTTGTGGGAGACACAATCCAAGAGATGAAAATTAAGCCCTGACCTAAATGACATCAGAGAGCCAACGGGTTCACAGCAATTGTAGGTCACAATTTAATAAGTTAAATTAAATCAGATCGATTGCATTTTATAATCAACATATTAGATCAAACCTGCTTCATCAGAATGGTTTCATCCATTTTAGTAACAACAGACCAGTATTATTTCATCGATGCCTTTGAAAGTCTTGAAAAGGAGCCACATATATACACAAAGGATTAGATTTTAAGTTAGAAAATCACAAGAGTGAAACTGGAGCAAGTTAGAACATTTAGAATTAGATCATATCAGATTAGTTCACAAGAGAATAGAAAGATTCGATATAAGTTCAGGTTAGATCCCCGTGTTGCCGAGTTGGTTCCGAGAGTAAAACTACTGGTTTACTCCTCAGAACCATAAATTCTGAGGGATTTTCACAGAGGCATGTGAACATGCGTGTTGGTTAACTACCTTCAAAAAAATAATTAACCTTGCCTTAGAATCACAGAAATACTGGTAAATAGAATTCCAAAATGGAGACATCACAATCAGGTACAATATCATAATTGTTTCATTCATTGATTCCTTTTTATCAGTAATATGAATCTGACGTGTAAGATCAGTGAGCGCAAACAAATCGCACTGTGTCATTACATAAATAAGGTCTGCTCAGAAGGTTGAGTCATTCCTCTGCCAAACACACCATACTGCCACACACCAAGCCAAGAAGCCACACATCAGACATGCACTTGCATGTCACACAGCAGACCTCCAAGCCACACACGAAACTGCAATGCCAGATAGTGTGGCCACCATGCCACAAAATTTAGTAATTTATACAGTGCCCAATAAAACTATCTGTTCAGGTAGCAAGACATTTGAGACCTGTTTTGATGCCCTTAGAAATAGCGCCAGTCGTGTCCAAATCCTCTGCAGCAACCTTCGAGTAAAAAAGATCAAAAAAAGTATGAAAGTTCACAAAATGTCTTTAATTCGTCCTTATTACAATTATTAGAAACTGTCTTGCATACAACACTGGGTCTGGGTTTTTGTTTTTTTACACTGATTTATAAACAGTAATATTGTTTGGTACTGTGGGGGTGGGGCATCATGGGGCACAGGCCTCTGGGACTGTAGCTGATTTGTTTGCATTGCAAATGACTATAAAATAAACAAAAATAATCCAAATCTCCATCACCATCGTCTTTTGTCACAATATCCCTCATAATCATTATGCACATATAATTTTCATCATTGCTATCCATTAATTATTTTTCATTAGGGCCCATCCATTTATTATGTACGCAAAAAATCGGATCGGATTTTCGGACCCCCCTGTTCCCTGTTGCACTGCATACACTTCGAAGACCCCCTCCCCATGCGTACGTACATCTGAGCTCTATTCCCCCCCCCACTGTAAAGGTTAAATAGCTAAAGACATATATAAGACATTGATTTTACCACAGGCTATTCTTATTAAGCATCATATATGACAGCTTAAATTTGTTAACTGTTATGAAGAAATAAAACACTAACAATACATGCATTTTTAAGTTTTAACGCTACATAAAATTGATTAAGCAGGAATATAGCCTGTGATTGGGTTTACAGTTCTGATTTTAATATTCCGAATTGTGTACATTATAGTTAGAAAACTATATTTGCATACGTACATATTTTCGGGACTCCTCCCATCGCCGTATGCACCCGTACGTAAATTTGCCGAAATTCGAAACCCCCTCCCGTCACTGTATACGTAATATGTGGACGGCCCCTTGCTATCATCCTCGCCATCACAATTGTAAGCACAATATAGAGCATAATTGTACTCATAATCGTCATCAATCACAGTCAGGCTTCATTATCGTGTTCATCCCTGCTATCTTGGATATCTCTGATTAGCTGCCCTTTCACCTGTTCCCTGAAGTTGGTAAACGTTTGTAAGATTTCTTCAAGTTTCTGTCGACTGGCGGCATCTAGTGTATCCGGAATGATAACACCGACAAAACAGCCTGATAAGCGAAAAATAAATATCATAAGATCTTGGCTAACAAATATGTGAAAAGGGAATCAAGATAAAAGACAAGTGTTCAAAGGGGCTAAAGGTTTTACAGGCAGCATTACTCCCAAAGGGTACCTATCCAATTAAGGTTATAGTCTTCATGTTTTAGAGCTCACAGGTTCATTAGCATAACCAGCACTTGCTATGTGCCTTGCTATACAAAAGCATTAAAATTTTAGAACAAAATACAAAAACAATACGTTTTGTAATATAAGCATTAACAAAATTTACAAAAAACTAGTGCTTTATTTTATGACATATTTTTGAATTGCTATTATTGTTATACCTGCTTCTTTTGCCGAAACATCTGGGAAAATGTAAGCTCCCCAGTCAGCATGCAGAGCGGGCGAAATGCTTGGCATCAGTGGGTAGATCCAGTCACCAACTTGAAGAAAAGCTGGCGGCGAATCAGTCGTGGCTTGGCAGGCACCCTTGTCAGTAAACTGGTATATCGCAAGCGAACTTGGATAGGAGGGTGCACTAACATTGCCATCATTCGATATAAAGTAGATCTGCACCCCTCCTTCAACAAAAAGCAACAGCTTAGCATCGGTCATTGCACTTGCAGCACCAGCAGAGCTCATTGGAGGACGATATTGCTGGGCCATCACTGCATTGTATGACGGCGGCAGATCGGAAGATGTTCTCGAAGTGTTCCTTGAACTGACGTTGCTTCTGCTGAAGGCGAGCAACTCGTCAACGCGTCTCTGAGCCTTTGAGAGGTTGACAGACATCTTCTCTATTTTTGGACCCATGTGCGACGCATGCGTTTTGTCTGGATGATCATGGCAAAGCTGCGACCAAAGTGCAAGTGTGGCGTTCATGTGCCGGATGCCTTTCGCATAGTTGTCCACTGCCTGTTCAACCTGCTTCTGTTCATCAAATATCAGTGCCTGGTTTATGTGTCGATAGGCCTTCTCATATTTTCTCTTCACCTCTTGAATTCGTTCGTCGAATGGTGGCTGTGATTGGGATTCTCTCCCCCCACCGCCCTTCTTGTCCATGGCTGTAATCACTTTCTGTGCCACTCTACAAAAACCAATACTGTTTATCATAGCAGTTGATACAAGTATAAAATTGAGAAAATGGACCAGTAAATGACTGGGAAAACTATATATGAGAGGTTTTGTTGTGAACTCAAACTTTCATCAATATCAATAAGTTATGACAGTTATCTGCATTTTGCAAGGCAAGGCAGTTTCTTATACCATTTCTTTTTCATCTAATATCATAATACTTGGGTAGGGACACTGAAAATCCTTGGAGTCACCTTTAGAAATAATCTCAGCATGACTCCACACATGAAGTTAATAATTGTTGCCAGCTCTGCATCATCAAGCACTGCCCGTGCCAAGGAGGACTCGTGGCCTGTTTTGTGATGCACTGAATGTAGTTGACGATGCTACAACAGTATTCCACCTACTGCATGCTTCCACGCCTTGTGGGGATAAGCGAATGCGTTGGATCACCAAGGACTTGAGCGGCTGCTGTCCAGAACTGCACAGACTGGATATCTGAGCAAGGGTGGTCCAACAATGGAGAACCATGTAGGATTCCACAACCACTAAATGCCACAATGGCCCAAGATCGCAGACCCACGGTTATGAACTGCCCAGGAAGAAGAATAAGAACAATATATATATATATATATTATTTATATATTTATATTATATATATATATTATATATATATTTTATATATATATATTTATATATATATATTATATATATATTATTTATATATTTATATATATATATATTTGATATATATATATATCACTATATATATATATATCACTATATATATCACTATATATATATCACTATATATATATATAGTGTTCAGTGTAAGAGTATAAATGTCTGCCAAAGACAGATCGAATAACATTTCAATAAACTATTAGTCTATTTTCTGTAAGCCATGATGCGGTATTATATATGGAATGGTTATTACATGACAATAAACTCATATCATCATCATCATCCTGAAATTCAAGGACCATCATCAACAGTTCGATATATCTGTGGCTTTAAATAAGTGTGATATCATGTCAAGCTCTATTAGACTACACAAAAACCAATGTCATCAAACATATAATTCACATACTGCAAATAACTTTTATGGTAACAAAAAAATCAGTGTAATGTGCAAACTTGCCATATCAGGGTGCGTAATTTGAACTAATTTCCTGGCGTGATTCTGCGTGGAAGGTACCATGCTTACTAACAGTGTTGTGTGCAAGACTTGAAACTTCAAAACCAAGACGAGACCGAGACAGTGAGGTACCAAGACCGAGACACTAGGTTCAAGACAGTACGAGACAGTAAAAGACAAGTGATCCTAAATAAAATGCTGTAAAATACTAATGAATCAATTTTGGGAATACGGTTCATTTGTAATTCCAATTTGAAACTTATAATGTATGTAGAACCAATTCCTGAGAACAGTTTTTATTTAGTCGCTTTTTATCTTTTTCGATATCTCTTCGTCGGCGTATCTTCCGAATAGTATAAAAAAATTTTTTTAAGACACTTCTGAAATCTTCTAAACGATTTTAAACCAGCAAATTTGATACCAATTACCAAATGAAATTAAGATGTTGCGCATATCGCTTCAGTTATGATGGCTTTACGTCAATGACAAACGGCACGCCATAGCCATTATTTGTCAATAACTTCAAATTGCGTAAAAGGAAACTTCACAATTTCAGGTTCTCTCTCAGACATTTTTTCCACTTTAAGATAATTGAATTGATTTCAGTGTCATGTGACTCGTGCATTAACCGTAGTTAACGTTTCTCGTGGATTTCGGTTTCAATTTCTAGCGCAAGATTTTAAGACAGTTAACACGAAACTTATCGGGACTGCTTGTTCAAGACAGAACAAGACTTTCGCTTCAAGACAGTTTCTAAAATTTCGAGACACTATCTTGAGACCGAGACAACAGGCTTTCGAGACACCAAATAACTGTCTCGAGACCGAGACGTTGTCTCGAGACCGAGACACTGTCTTGAGACCATACAACTCTGCTTTCTAATACACCAGTAAACTTCCCATGAACAACCCTCACGAGTCACGATGCCTAACCTGATCCTAAACGACCTGTGTGTGTGTGTGATAAATTTATTTAACGACGCATCCATGACAAGATGACGTGCTTTTAAACGACCTTCACGGTGCCCCGTATATATACGCGCCCCAAGACTGCAAATTTTTTTGGAAATGCTAGTGTGCGTGCGTCTCTCTGTCTCTGTCTGTCTGTCTGTCTGTCTGATGTCTGTCTGTCTGATGTCTGTCTGTCTGTCTGTCTGTCTGTCTCTCTCTCTCTATATATATATATATATATACACCTGCGTGTGTATGCATATGCCTACATGCGCGTACAACGGTTCGTGTGGTTCAGAAAAGATTAATCATGTTTGTATCAACATCGTCAGAGTTTAAAAACAACCAATTCACTTAAATTCACTCGCTTACAATTGAGTCACCGATTCGGTCACTTTAAACTGAAGTATATGTCGCAGCGCGATAATCCATAACTGCGTGTTGTTACAATGTTATTTTCATGTGATTTCTATTTCGAAACGTTTGCCTATAAATAGTCTCATAGGCTGTGAAATGGCATTATAACCGTGTGTAAGTAAGCAAATGCCAGATGTCGTTGGTACCAACGGCAGTCTGTGATGTTTCCTGTTCACAGATCACAATGGCAAATAAGTTACAGCACCTGTTCTTCTTTACGTGTCATCTGCTGTTGACACTTCTTTTTGCTTAGCCATTAGCAATGCATTGTGTTTTCTGGTTTTGCGCACTGTACTGATGTTCAATATCGATTTTGTTTTGATTAAGCGCCTGTGTAGCTAAGCTAATTCCCCGCGACTTCGGTTTTGTAGGCGCTGTAGAAATGTTGAGTTTACGATTACAATTTTGATATCGGTCCACACAGCATACTTAAATGGCACTTATAAGTCCAAAGTAAACCAAAGTTGTATATATGGTCTCGAGACAGTGTCTCGGTCTCGAGACAGTTTTTTAGTGTCTCGGTCTCGGAAGCCTGCTGTCTCGGTCTCGAGGTAGTGTCTCGAATTTTTAGAAACTGTATTGAAATGAGATCTTGTTCTGTCTTGAACAAGAGATCTCGATAAGTTTCGCGTTAACTGTCTTAAAATCTTGCGGCAATATAAAAACTTTTCAGGAATTGGTACTATACATGTATGCATTATAAGTTTCAAATTGAAATTACGAATAAACCTCATTCCCGAAAACTGATACATTAGTATTTTACAGCATTTTTTTATTAGGATCACTTGTCTTTTACTGTCTCGTACTGTCTCGAACTGTCTTGAGTCTAATGTCTCGGTCTCGGTACCTCAATGTCTCGGTACCTCACTGTCTCGGTCTCGTCTTGGTCTTGACGTTTCAAGTCTTGCATACAACACTGAAGTAAATACGACAATTTCTAGAGCACCGTCAGTACTCAGTAGCAAGCCATTTCTTTGCTTCTAGGGTGCTTAAAGTCTTGCTAACGTGCCTGTACCGCAGGGTTGCAAACATGTTGGTTTCTTAGGTTTTTACAAAAAACAAAAGTTAAAGTTCCTAAAAATTGCAATTTTTGTTTTTTAATAATATTTTTTATTAAATTTACTAATATTAGTATTATATTACTAATTGTGTGTTATTCAGTCCGAACTCAAGCTAAATTAATCATAAAAGCAAGTTGGAGCTCTTTTTCATGCTGTGTTTGATGCTTTTTATAACAAAACTCTTTTGACAAAATCTAATGGAGACCTAAAAACCAAAAAACAAAATAAAAAAACAACCTTTGATTTTTTTTTAAAATTTTTGCGCCTCTGCTGTATCTCTGGCTCTCTGGATTTTGCCTATTGGTTTTGTTTCGTTTAAGCGCATAAGCTGGTTCCCGCGACTTAGCTTTTGTGGGTGCTATAGAAATGTTGAGATTACGATTACGATTTGAGCTTCTACGAGAACAGCGACACAAAATTAAGAAGTAACCTTCCTTGACGATCTTAAATTCTTCACCCTTATTATCTGAATGCATTCTGACTGTTTATTGATGCTAATATTTACACCTAAATTGTAAGCTATTATATATAATTGAACGTTTGCAAATAGTCTAACAGATAATGTATATACTTACTTACAATATTGGAAGCAAACAGGTTTCCGATGTGAAGTGGGCAGTGCGGTACTTAGAAATACCGTCAATTTTTGCACGGTGACGGGAAGAAGCACGAATACATATAAACTGTGCACTTTGAGTGTTAGTTGACTTTTACTAAGATTGACTGTGAATTCGAAGTATTTGCTGAGCTGTTCAAGAGTCACATTATGAGCGAAGACGACATTGAAAAGTTAGTAAGCTGGACTGTCTAGAGCTAACGTTGTAGCTTAAAATACGCCAAAATACGTTACAGGATCAACTCGAATCATCGGAACCCGAATCCCCGAAAATGTTGAAAAGACCAAAAAGTCCGATTCCCCGAAAACAGCAATGTACTATTGAAAAACGCTGAACTGTCTCAAAACAGCGCGATTCATTCATAAATCCAGCTTCTGCGTGAATTCTTTTCATCGATCCAGCTTCCATTCCTTTCGGGTTTCAACGATTCGCTACCCACCCTGCGTTACACCCAGCATTTCTGTTACGGCAAATAAATGCAAGGTCGCTACCACTTGAAAACAGATTCTGGATTGCAGTTTTTATTTGGTAGCTTTCGAAGACTCACTGGTTAGGGTGTAGGTAAAATGCGAACCGATGAACTGCGAACCGGTAAAATGCGAACCGTTTGCGAACTTCTTTTTGATTGGCTGCCGAAAGTCATAAGACCGATTCGCGCCTAGATTGTTGCCATTTATAATTGTATTCATGTGGCCAAAGGTTTTTCTGCAATTATCTATGAACGATACTAGCCATGACCCTGAACCCTATCTATCAACTACACTAATCCTAACCATTACCGACCCTCACATAGCACACCCTGGCCCTAACCGACCCTCACGATGCCTTAACCTGATCCGTTCGTGCCTATGGTTCGCGTTTTACCGGTTCGCGGTTCGCATTTTACCAATACCCACTGCTTACGATATAGGTGTGGTCAGTGTTCTTAACTATTTGGGTTATCATTTTGGGGTCCCTATTCCAGCTTCTACTTAGGCAAGAAGTCTTGTCATTAATGCCACTTCTATATAATCATAAATTATTTTTCTTCAATCGAAATTCTATTTAGACAGCAATTATTTATAATAAATCCAGTTCTATATCACATTTTATATAGTTTTTATTATACGGCGTTGCTTCTGCGCTGGTTCTCCTTAGATTGACACCGACTACATACACCTGGGGAACTGTCTGATATTATGTCATCTTGGAGGGATCAACCCAAATCATCGAAACTCGATTCCCCGAAAGCAGCAATGTACTATTGAGAAACGCTTAATTGTCTCAAAACAGTGCGATTCATTCATCAATCCAGCTTCCAGTTAAGCAGGATCCGTTTCATCATTCCAGCTTCGTTTTCGGGGATACGGCGGTAATCAGTTTGGGGGATTCAGGTTTCGGCGATTCGCTACTCACCCATCTAGAATTCCTTCCTTTAATTTGATGAAAGGAATTCTTGCATTCACAAAGTTACTATGAAATGCACATCATGGTGGTTGGATGGGGTTAGGTAGGCTCATGAAAGTCAGTTTGGGTAAGATTAAGCCTAAGCCAGTTAATGACTATTTCAGCAAGACTTCCTTTAATAAATCACCTTCTATTTTGTGTAGAATTTTCTCAATAATCCAGTTCCTATATATTCATAATTCCTTTCATCGATTCTTTTAATCTGTTGAGCTTCTATTTAATGATAATTAGTTTTCATCAATCCAACTTCTAGTTAAGTAAACTTCTTGCCAGGTGATTAGACTGCAAATTTTGCCATGATTTATATTCTGTGTTTTATTTAAAACAACCAATCATGACACCATCGCCCGAAGGCCCAAAGATGCTAACTGCTACACGAAATATAAATCCCCAATAATGAATGTTTGCCATCTTTTCCACCAAGTAAGTTATGGGCAGTGATGTCGCTAGGATTATAGGTCAGGGCAAGCAGATTGGATATGATGGGGGTAGAGTAAAGTTAAGACTTTGCATTTTCTTGCCGACGTGTTGACTCTGTGTGACTTAGGTTACGTTACGGTTATAAATGAGATATCTAATTAAAGTGAACTGAGGTTTATGCAGCTGCATAGAAGATAAATTTGATAATTACAATCTCGAAATTTCAACAGCACCCACAAAGGCAAAGTCGTCGGAATTAACTTATTTACAGATGCTTAACTGACATAAAATTGATAGGCAGGGGTCATGATCCAAAGAGTCAGTCGTGCAGACTATCAGATAGCTAAAGTGGATGGTGGTAGCGTTTAGATGGCGAGACAGATAGGGGAGGAGGAGTAATTAAGATAGGATTTGCGAAAGACCTGTGGGATGATTGCAGAGGAGTTTGTAAGATGGATCTGTATTCTGTTTGACACCTTAAATGCATTCTATATTTTAAACTTTGTATGTGATAGGAAAGCCGTAGAGGAACTGCTTCAGGAAGCGAAACGAGCCCGTGAAAGAGCGAAAGAACATGGTACCTTTGGATGGTAACTTACAACTTTGTTTAATTTTTGGACATTTTGGTAGTCTTTCCCAACAGCTGAATGCCACATCCCATAGTGCAAAAGTCTACATTTTGCCACACTTCCTAAAGTGCAAACTACATTTATGCCACTCCAGATTGTGGGCTAGAATAGATAATTGCAAGTTACTGTAAAACTATTGTAAGTAGGTAAGTACTTAATCAGTAAGTATGGGTAATACAAGGTTATGAAAAGCTTCAGTTGGTGTTTGAAAGTTAAGATAGTTGCAGATACACAGAGTTTTCTGAATGCTTGTATTGATATCAATAAGTTAAATGTGGTAAATTCTTGTCATGCTTATGAGAATATAATGCAAATATTTTTCAAAGAATGACAAAAGGAAGCAAGACAACTTCACCAAGGAAGCTATTATTTTTTTCGAAAAGACCGAAAATCTTTATGTGATTAAGTAATAGTTTTGTAGGTGCTGCACACGTTATCTTGGGAACTACTTACTTTTTAATTACTTACAATAGTCCATTGTGTTTGCTTGCAGTGCTTTAATTTCTTTTGCAGTCTGGGATGGCAACATTTTTATAATATTTACAGTCCAGTGGTATTTTTTTTGTTTCCATTGAGCAGCTGAAGATGTATATATCTATATTTACACTCAATATTGTCTGATCTACGACTAATTATCTCATGTCACCTTGTGCTGTTATTTCTTGGAAATCTAGCGACCGCCATGACCAATCCTCTCCATTTTTTCTTTCCGAAGTTGCATCTCTTAATTTCGCCAGGCTCATTTCAGTTTTTTCATGTATCACATCCATCCATTTTTTCCTTGGGCACCCACTTTTCTTCCTTCCTCCTCAACATGCCAGCATCATTTCTTTTTCCATTCCATTTGATCGCATAACATGTCCGAAAAAACCCAGCTTCCTTCACAATGCTGTTTGTTGTAACGTCTCATCATTCTCGACTCCAATCTCCTGCGCACTTCTTCGTTTGTCTTCTTCTCCTTCCATTATATTCTCTGCATCTTCCTCCATATCCACATTTTGCATGCGTTGATTTTCTTCTCCGTGTTCTTTGTCATTGTCCATGTCTCACAGCCATATAGTACTGTAGGAAAGATCATTGGTCTCACTGATCTTTTTTTGTGTCTATGCTCACATGTTTGTCCTTCCATATCTTTTCCAGTTCGTTCATTGCAGCTTTCCCTATCGCCACCCTTCTCTTTATTTCCGAGTCACATTTCCCTCTTTTTCTATTAATGATCCGAGGAACGTGAAGCTTGTTACCGCCTCTATTTCCTCTCCGTCTATCTCGAAACTGGCCCAATCGGCTGTTGTCATTATCTTTGTCTTCTTTAAGTTGAAGTATGGGCCTGCCTTCTCACTTTCTCTCTTCAGTCTTCTTATCAGGTTTACCAGATCTGCTTTCTTCCCTGCCAGTAGTGTTGTGTCATCCGCATATCATAGATTATTCAATGTCCTTCCTGCTATCTTTACTCCTTCAGTTGCCTCTTCCATTTCTGCCCTCCTCATTATCCTTTCTGCATACAGGTTGAAAGAAATTGGGACAAGGTGCACCCTTGCCTCACCCCTTCCTTGATTTTAAATTTGTCTGTGTCTCCAAATTCTGTTCTTATCACCGCCTCCTGGTCTTTGTACAATCCCTTTAGTACTTGTATCAAGTGTTTTGGTATTCCCATTTCTATTAGAGTTTTCCACGTCAGTTCATGGATTAATGCAGTAAAATGCTTTGCTATAATCGATGAAACATATGTGTATTTTTTGTCCATATTCCCTTAGCCTTTCCGTTATCCACCTCATGTTAGCAATATGATCTCGCGTTCCTTGGGATTTCCTAAATCCTGCCTGATTGTCCGGAAGCTCTCTCTCAATTATATTCTCCATTCTTTTATGAATTATTTTGAGTAGTATTTTACTTGTGTGTGATATCAATGCTATTGTCCTGTAATTTTCACTCTCTTGCATCTCCTTTCTTAAATAAAGGGATAAATATTGATCTCTTCCATTCCTCTGGCCACTCTCTGGTTTTCCATATGTTATTGCATACTTTTGTTATTGTCTTCATCATTGCGTCATTTCCCGCTTTTATCAGTTCTATGGGTATTCCATCCTGACCTGGCGCTTTGTTGTCCTTCAGTTGTTTGATTGCTCATTCCACCTCTGCTTCCATAACCACCGGTTCCTTTTCGTGTTCTGTTATATCGTTTTGCTCTATTTTTACTCTCTCGTCTTCGCTGTACAGCTCCTCCGTGTAGTCCTTCCATCTTTTCTTCATCCCCTCTTGATCACTAATTATGTTTCCATCTCCTGACTTCAGTGAGCCCATTCTAGGTGTAAATTTTCTCGTTATTTCCCTCATTTTTTGAGAACATTTCTTTCGTTCTCCCTTTCTTTCCTTCTTCCTCAATTTCCCTGAACATTTCATTTAACTGTTGTTCTTTATCTTTCCGTGCTTGCTTTTGGAAGACACTGTTCATTTCTCTTACTTTATCTTTGTTTCCTGTGCTTTTTGCAGCTTTCCTTTCTCCTGCTATACTAATAGCTTCTAGCGATAGCCATGGTGTTGTGAATTTCTTCTTCTTCGGGATGTGTTTCTCTGCAACTTCTAATATCGTTACCTTCATCTTCTCGCACTGGTTGTTTGTGTCCTCCTCTACCTCCATCACATCCCTCTCCAGAACTTCGAACCTATTTTTTATTTCCATCCTGTATTCCGGTGTGATGCCTTTGCAGTTGTATGTGGTCATTCTTTCTCCTTTTTTTAATTTCTTCAGTTTCATTTGTAATGTTGTCATTAACTAGCCAGCTGTCAACATAGAGCCAGGATTCGCCTTGGATTGAATTTTGAACTCAGTCAGTGCATTGCTCTGCCGCTGAAGTTTTTCCATTGTAGGTTTACCATATCACAAGTGTTCTGTTTGATGAGCTCATGTAGTATAACAAACTGTTATTGTTCAAAATTATAGGTGAACTACTTTGTTCCTTTGCACAGGGTTGCAGCCAATTCATAACTGCTTTGCAATGAACATTTTAGCCACAGCTTGCCAGGGTGGATTTACTCTTTACTCAATGCTCATATATTACTTGTAGGAATAAACCCAAAATCGCAGCTGTCAACAAACGATTTTTGAAGAACACGCTCGTAAGCACAATGAGAGGACAGATGACCCACAGAGATTTCAAGAACTTTGACAGGGATGATGGACCTGCAGCTGTTGATAGACAAGGCTCAAAACGTAAAGACAATTCACCAGAGAAAATTGATGGTAAGAAGAAGACAAAAGAAGAGAATTCCAAGTCAACAGACCAAAAAGAAGAACACACTCAGCCAAACAAAGCACGTCGGGAAAAAGTCTACAACACATTTGATTATATTCGTCTAAACGAGAGTTATAAGAGGAATAACTTAAAGGAAAAAGATCCTGAAGAAAAAGATTCAGAATCTAAAGAAGGAAGTGACGAACATGAAGTAAAAGATAAAACAAATTCTGAACGGCCAAAAATTGAACTTAAATTCAAAAAGCAAATGCGCTGATAATGAAGCAAGAATATTTTCAAATGTTTTTAGTTTGCTAAAAAATATGGAAGCTAGCATTGGGTGTTGATGATGATGATAGTATTTGACAAAGGCAGCACATAAGTGTGAAGAATGAAATGGATGAAGCAAGGGATGGCTGTTAACAAAGAGGAACTACTTGAATATGACAGATTGCTTCCTCATTTATTAAATACTATGATGAATTATTCCTCCACAGAATTGGTTGGGTTTGTTTTGGCTGCACATTCAGTCATTAAAATTCATTTTATAGCACCCCTTCAGAGGCATTTCCAGCCCAGCCCTGATGAAGGAAGATTTAAAGATTTTATCTAAGTGTAGATAAATGGTACATGTAGCATCCCTGGGCTGAAAGATGTTCAATTCCAGGGAGGCTATTTGCATATTAGAAGAGGGGTGTCAAAGAGTTGGCTCACGAGTCATTTGTGGCCTGCCAACAATATATTTCTGGTCCTTGTAGTCTTGTCTAAAGACAACACAGTTGATAATAAAAGGTCTAATATGTCATTTTTAAGGCTGTATGAGTTTTCGTTGATGTGTGTAATTGATAATGCATATCAGAATCACGTTTTCAAAGCCTACTTAAACTGTTTGCCCCCCTCTGAGATCCCAATCCAATTTTCCTCATGCATCTTTGGCACTCTTGCCCACCACTTGCTGGAAAATATTGCTACTGGTCTGCCATTACAAAAATGTTTGACACCCTTGTCTTAGAACAATGTACGACCAGGCCTTTCCAAACAATACTGCCTTGCCAACACAGCGATTTGATTACTTTATGGTGTTACAGTCGCTCATAAATTTATTGGTAAGCATTTTCGTCTTACTGTGATTTTCTGAGGTGTAAGTTAAATCGTACAAACCGTTATTTAATAAAATTGCGTCTGGTATTCTATTTCATTTGACGAATTGTTCGCTTTGTGAACCAGTATGTCAAACTTGTGACAAGCAATAATGCATGTAGGAGACTCCTGTGTTCAAAATGATGGGTTGCCTTTATAATAGTAGTACAGAACTTTGAAGATAGTGTCATGGGACACTGGTGCGGCTGTTGGGTTCTGCATATGTTACCATCTGGAAGTGATAACTTTTTCAGCGGAGCATTTATATGCTACCGGTGACTGATTATCCTCAAGTTTTAACACTTCAACGGCGAACACAAACAGAGTCTATAGGAAACCGATGTTAATGAACTTTTGCTTAGCATCTTAATTGTGGTTTAGCCTATCAGAGATCTTTTTCAGCACGAGCTGGATTAAAGCGTTAATGGTTATGTTGAGAGCACTATAGAAGTGTTAACTTAATATAATATACATATATATGCATGTTTGTGTATCTGTTTGTAATCTTATTAACATCACATGTGCAAGTATGTACTTGAATATGTGATTAATATTCATTAAGGACTTTATAGGTATATATATATAGGTATACATATATATTATCAAATTTCATCATGACTTTATGTGAGTTAAATATTTTCACAATAAATTAACTAAGTTTCATATTTTTTAACAAAAACGTTTTTCTGCATTTGAAGTTGAAAATTTATGGTCAATAAAGGTATGGAAAAATTCGGTATGGCACAATCTTGCAGTACTTGTCCCAGTCTGTTCCGTACTTGTGTCTGCAGTTGCTGTCATCTCTTAAGCTCCGATGGATCAGTAGACCCAACAAGAAAAAGCTGTAGAAATATGGCAGTATGTGCTCAAAACCTGGAAACAAATAAAAAATGCTTAATCAGTTAACACTTTATTGATAATAAGACAGATTGATAAACAGGAAAAGAATCAAACTAGAGAGACAAGAATATGTAGTTTCCTAATATCATTTAGGATAATAATATATCCTGATATATAAATATATATCAAAGTGTTCCTAAACTTTTACATGCATTTTGTAAATAGGGATGAACCGAAACTCTGTTCGGAACTCGGACTGGGACAAACAATGGGTTCTAGTATTAATCTTTTCCGATTTTCTGTTTTGAAACGAAAATCGGATTTATTAATTTACAAAACGACAATCGATCTAACTAAAACACAAATACTGCCACTAGTAGTGTGTATTAGTTACAACTTCATAGTGTAAACTAAGGTAAAAAGTTCATAAAAGTTATGCAAACTGCCAAACTAAAAATCACGAGAGTGAGAGTTTTTAAATATTCGATACTCGGACTCGGGGGAAAATAGAACTCGCGGTACTCAGACTCAGCAAGAAATTCAAACTTGATTCATCCCTAATTGTAAACTGAACTAAGCCAGGAAGTGCCATTGATGTCCAAGTACAGTTTCCTAAGTGACATTAATAGAAATTTGTAAAAGTAGTCTCCTGCCCTCCATGTGGTGGACACTCACTTTAAGAGCAGGTTGTCAGACAACAGTAGACTTATTATATAAGGTCCTGGACAAATGTACCAACTCATTAATCCTTTAACGAGAAGCTGCATTGGTCTCCCAGTCACGTTCAGTAAACACTCGTCTTTAACGCCTTAACGACCAGCGTTATTGATTATGCCTTATGCTTTACTATGCACTGGTCAAAGGGTTATAAGGGTTAAACAACCTTATACTAAATTCCATCTGACACTGGTGTGTTCTTCTGACTAACAGCAATTTAAAAAATGATGTGGTAATCGGATGTCCATTGTCCAATTTATTGCAGTTCTGCTCAAAATACAAACTGAAATTTAGATGAAAAGGAACTGGTTCAATGTGTCTTTTTGTCACACAGTATATAGTGATGCTTAACCCTTTAAAGAGCTGCTTCCCAATCACTTCAGTACATGCTCAGTGCTAGAGGGTTAACACACTAACATACTTCCTAGAGACCGTAGAGCTGTACCGATATCACTTTTTGCTGTTGCCGATTGTTTCATTTGCCGATACCGATTATACAGCCGATTATTTAATTATGTTTCCCAATATGTCCGGTTTTCAAAAGATAGACCTACTGCTACTGCCTATTGTTGTGATACAAGCAAAACACTTGCTCCATAGGACACGTATACATGTAGTTGGGGACTAATCCTCGGCAGCCAATACAGATTAAGCACACCGCCTGCCATCGACCTTGCATGACGGAGGAGAGAAAAGAGATATTTATGTAACTGGATGCCTTCTTTTAACAAACATGACAATGATGCCATTCCCTCCCCAGAAAAACCACTTTTAAGACCGGCCACTTTGGCCTAAAATACCGGCCAGCAGAGACGACATAACTGTGCCCAGGGTATTTAAGCAGGCACTAGGACTCACTCTGCACAACACCTATGTTGACACTTTCCCACGGTCTATACTCGCAAAATGCCTACTGTGTGGTCTGAAGTGGCCATGCTCTATGAAGCTTGCCACACACTATGGGAACAGAACGAAATGCTGTCCTTCACAGACCCAATGATGCTGCTGTCGTCATTTTGGTCTTATAGACTGAAAATAATATTATAAAATAATTTTTTTTTATTACGGCGCAGATTATCTTACCGATACCGCTGATATCTTTATATTAATCGCCCCCGATTATGAGTGCTGCCGATGTATCGATACAGCTTTACTAGATAGCAGTATGGGGTTATAACCTGTGTATAGTGACCACGAGAAGGCCATGATGATGTCGCCCATGTAGTTGGGGTGTCGTGATAAACCCCACCAGCCAGAAATCAACAGGTGCTTGCCAGAACTCGTAGTCAGAGTTGTTAAACCTGAAACACATTAACAATATCAGGAAAATGCACGACCTGTAGTAAACGATATTTCTACACAACTTTGCACTGAACGAGTGAGTGCACCAATGAACAGAGATATGAAACAGACATATTATATCAAGGTGATGAATGAGGTCAGACCATGATTAACCTTAACATTCCACACTAGAACACCAGAAGAAGAAAAAATATAATGCCAGAGAAAACAGAATGCAGGACCTTGACTATTTTACTGAAGTGCATGATGCATTTCTGGTTCCAGGCAGTAGCAACAGAAATGTCTTAATATAGGAGTCATGCCTGAAGCACTCAAAGTCATGCAACATGCATCAAGATGTGACCTAAATGACCCACAAAGGAATAGAGCTTCAGCACTATGGAGATTGAAACTCTTGAGCAAGCTATAGTACACCAACCAGACTAGTTTAAAGTAAACCTAAACAACTACTATAAGCAACTGGAGTACAGTCAGAGGAACACGGTCGATAAGTAGGCAACATAGGTAACAGGAGAAGCAGTTTCTTAAGCAAGCCCTGGGGACCAGTCAACCATGGATATGAAGTGTCAGCAACCTAGCTTTTCAGAGCCTCTTCATATGAGGGTGAGTGGCCAGTCCTAATCTGCTCCTTAGCAGTCTGATAATCCCACCAACAAATCATGATCAGTATACTCGTTAGTAGAGTTGGTCATTGTTGGAGCTGAAAACTTAAAGAAAATTTCTGCCCTGGCAGGGATTTGAATGACCAATCTCTCGGTTTACCGCCCAGAAAATTCTAACCACCGAGTATTGAGCACCCTCATAGATAAAAGAGGCAACAAAAGTGACTTGGTCTGAATCAAAGAACATCTACAGTCAACAAAAAGAATGAGTGAATAGATGTAAACTTTTCCTGTAGTGACAGATTGCAGTAAAATAGTAGAAAAAACTTAATTATACAATTGGTTAAAAACAAGATAAAGTAATTCTGCTCACAGTAGTCACAATGAATAAGCTATTAGACAGATAACCAGAAGGCTTCCTTAGCAGAGACTGAACTATGGCATAGACATAAAGCAGATGGGAAATATTCCTAATGCAATAAGGGAATGACAGTTCATGAAATGGTTGGACTTAAGACAGATGCTTGTAATAACTGAGCAATTATCTAACATTACCTTAAGTACTTATAATCGACGAATGGAAGCATGGTGCCTGCCATTCTATCAATAATTAAGACAGTAGTATTCTATGCAAATTCTTTCCTCACCCGAGACAGATTTTCCCCTGGGATTCTTTCTAAACTTGTCCTTCTGTGAATTTGATGCTCGAAATATGTAGAAACCAACGACTGCACGGAAAAGAACAAATCCCTCAAATACATTCCAGCAGTATCTCATACTAATCAATTCTAGAGAACCGTAGATGTAGCTCGACATATCAGTGGTCATCATTCACACTTTAACTACCAGAGTGTACTAAAGCAACTGGAAAACCTATGCAACTCACTGCTAAGTGTTAAATCACACTACATACTTCTAGTCAAATATCAGTAGCTAAGTATGATCTAGAATATGACTGGATTTGTCATTAGTCATTGATGTGTTGTCAGTTGACTGAAGTCACTGTAGCAGTATCTACAAGTGCCATAAAAGACAAAACTGTAGAAACTCCCCAAAAAATGGCACAAATCTAGTAATAAGCAATCGCTAACAGTGCCAGAATCTAAATGCACAAAGCATTCTCATTGGTAGAGTAATCTGGTGAGAAAGAGAAGAAACCTTCTGCAACAGTGGATAAACCATTGAAGGTTAGTATGTTAAGACTGAAATGACACAAGAGATAGAGCAGAGCAAACAGAATGCAGAAAAGGAATTTCAAAATTCATGTCGTGGAGCAGTACCGTCGTCGCTTCATGACAGTTGGCTACATGAATGGATCTATGTGATAGATGAGCCCAGCCTCGTCTATCATGGACTGCGCTCATTAGGCTAGTTCTCTTTAGCCCAGTCCATTTCAAAATATTGTCAATCCAGGACATTCTAGGCCTTCTGCGATTCCTTTTCCCCTAAACGAGACCTGTCATCAGACTGCCCTCAATGTTGTCCCATGGCTGTCTCATAATAATGTGTCCAAAGAAACTGAAATAGGTCATCCACCAGGAACAGTTCCAGCATATGGCACAACCAGAGATATGGACATTAGCATGGGCCAAAATATAACAATACTTAAAGACAGGAGATGGATGGTTTAGATACCATTCAGTACAAAGACAGCCAACGTTCCAGCATAGGTCCATGGCTGAGGATGCTCCAGTAGGAACCTAGCCTGCAGACAGTAGACGAATGGCACCCATGTTAGGTCGCCGAATGCAAGCATGCATCCAAATCCATCATGCACGATATCCATTGTTGTGAGTATTGCTTCCTGGTGATTAAACAAAAATGTTAAGCAACAGTGATTGAAACTGTTCATCCCGTGACAGGAAAGGTGTATTGCTGCTAAGGTAAGTAGGTAAGTATACCTATCATTGTACCAACTACATACGTACACTTTGGTGTACATATCATTTATATAGAGCATAATATTTTTATCATAAACAACCTACATCTGAAATTGTCTGCTTGTATAATAAAACGATAATGTAGTATCGGGCACAAGGAAGTGGTTTTTGGGAGGAATAGCCCATGGAGTAGTTGCCTCCCAAATGCAGATCAGACAAAGAGGGAAAGGACTACCAACTGCATCCTTTTTTGAGATGGCAAGAAAATAAGTTACCCAAACTCTATCACCCAAGGTCACCTTTCAAGGAGTGATATTCATATAGCACCTGCATTAACTCTGAATCTCTGATTACTCACCTCATGCCAAAGTGCATCAGCAACATACAAGGTATGGAAAGCTATGACCAAACACAACGGCAATGATGGCTGACCATACAGCTTGCAAGCCTGAACAGCGAAGCAAAGATCGAGTATGACCCAACCAATGAGGCCAGGGCGAAGTTCACAGAAGAATTTCAGGTCAACTGGACCAATCCGAGGATTAAGTTCACGGCCGATGAAAAAGTCATAGATGAAAATACCTAAAAGATAAGGATCACATAATGACTCAGGAAATTCCTTAAAAGAATATTAATTTCATAGGAACATATTACACGCAACTACCGTCTAACATCTAATACTTGAACAATGAGTGAATAATACAAGCGAATGTAGAACCAGTGCAGCTCGTCATTAAAGTGTTCAGAATAAAGAAAAAGTTGCAGAGAAAATCTCAGTTACTGTCTCAATTGTTATCCTAACAGTTACTATCATAATTATTTCGGTATTAAATCAAGGACCATTATCTCAATAAAAAAAAAAAATAATGATAATCTCCTTTTAATAACATTCATAAGAACAAAAGCAAATAGGTTATGTCACACGGTTGACTTGTATGTCCTAGATGTAGACTGTTACTTAGATTGCAGAATGCAGTATCATTTAACATCACAATATAACGTCGAGATACAGATGAACAGAGTCCATATGACTGAATTCTTCCTCTCCATTCAACCTTGCTTATGTAACTCACCGCTATTTCCACCCTCTGCCAGTTCATCCTTTGGAACAGTCAACGACCTCAGGTACAAGAACATGGAAAGGACCATTGAGAAGATGATGGAGGAAGTAGCCAGAGCAAGAAACTTGTCGTAGGCATAGTTAACTAGAAAGCCAAGTGTTACGAGAATGGCAAATGTGATGACAGTAATCACCATTGCAATGAAACCTGTACAACATCCAAGATATGCATCAATGCATGTATCAGGACACTTGTCATGCAGATTAAGCACTTCACCAACGCTACACAAGGCACAAAAGGTAAGGTAATCGTAATCTCAACATTTTTACAGCGTCCACAAAAGCGAAGTCGCGGGAACCAGCTTATTCACTGGTAGTCATAATCATTATTATTATCATCGTCATGTAATTAATAATTCATGTGCTTAGAAAGATCTTGCATAAAAGCCCGTAACAGGAAAGTTTAGTCATAGTAAATAATCAGTTGTTCATTTACTACATTTTTGGATGTATGCATGGCCTGAGCCAATTGAATCTTGTCTGATCTCATAGAATCTTATCTAAAGTCCCCTATATCACAGCTATCACAATGCACACAGTGTCATCATTATACACTGTTATTGTTATTATCATTACTATTACTGTTTCTATTATTATCATCATATTATTATTATCATATTATTATTATTATTACTAGTATTGTTTCCATTATTATTATTATCATCATCATATTACTATTATTATAATATATTATATAATTATATTGTAAGCATTTGTTATTGGTACTATTTGAGTTCTAATTAAAGTGGAAAGATACAGGTGTGAACACTAACTAAGAAAGAGGAGCCACGGTTAGTATAAGCTATTCAGCTTTTCTTGGCTACTATCGCACTGTTACTTTGGATTCATGACTGTAATTGTAATAACGTTCTTTTTAGCTGGTGCTGGGAGCGCTAAGCTTTTAAATAATGGCTGCTTCAAGTGAAATCATTTAAGCAAGAATGAAATTCTTTAGGTCAGAGAAACCAGAATTCAGGTCTGGTAAGCAAGTTAAAAAACAGATGAGCATTGAGTATGAATAGCCAATTAGCCATACATAGTAAGAGCAATCTATGACAACTTTCACTACAAAGTACATGGCTCAACAGTTGTTGCTGAAACATGATTTGAACTCCAACACACAGAGTCAACAGTCTGATGACCTAAATAGATAAATACAATAAAACAAACCTTTTGAACTTTACTTAATTGACCTCATCTAATCAATTATAGCAATTTATGTGGTATTGATGCAAAAAACAGCGATAAAAAAGGAGCAACAATGCATAATTTTAAACGTAGAACATTCTAACCGTATACCATTGCATCGATATTCGAGACATCTTCCAGACTTAAGTGGCAAGCCTTTGGCAACTGTTCCAGTTGGCAAGATGGAAAGAATCAACTGGAAGCCAAACCATGCAATGAACAGCAGAAATGCTTCCAAGGAGAAAAATTCATTCAACGTTGGAATTTCTGGAAATTGAAGTACTGTGCAAGAAACCTAAACAGACATGACAAATATAATTAAACATTAGGATTAGCATTTCCATACTTTAATTCTTCTGTTGTGACTAATCTAATCTTTATGAAATACAAATTGCCTTTACATGTCACTTCATCGCCATCATCATCTATTTTATCGCCGCCACCTCATCATCATCATCATCATCATCATACATCATCATCATACATCACAGTCGTCATCATCATCATCATCATCACAACCGATTTTCACCTTCTGTAACTAGCTGCGGTGTGTCAGTTTGTGGCTGTTTGTCTATTAAACGAATATATATATATATATAACATATATATATATATATATATATATATACCATTCTCATCATCATCATCTTCACTAGTCATTGCTAATTTTGAAGGCACTGAAATTTAACCTAAGACAACTTTATTGCTTTTGCAAAAGGCTTGAATATAGATCTTCTAAGTTTTGATGCAGGCTTGCTAATCCTGAAATGGCTTAATATTGGCCTTCAAATTTTGAACAAATTTAATGTAACCCCCCCCCTTATGCAAATACTGCTCCATAAATCATATTTGAGATGATTGATAAAATGCCCTTACACATATTGTGCAACATGCATACAATATTTAACAGATTAATTATGTACTTAATTATTCTGCATAAAGAAATAAATGTCAATTATTAATTTACCACCACGCCATTCAGCAATCTGTGGGTCCACAGTGTGCCATTGGTGGAAAGTGATCGCCAGAAATAGCCCAATGTGAGTCCAAAATAACATTAATTTCAGGGTTATTATATATAGGCAACAAATAGCTGCGTTATATAAACGGCACAAAATTAAGTTATAGATAATTTGAAATTATTACCTTGCCACATCCCATGTTGAGAAACCACACAGCAATTGGCAGCCCAACTACCATGCACACTGCCCCAAGAGGACCTCCAAACTCCAGTGACCTTCTCTCCCGGGAATTTTTCGTATCTGAAGCCATCACTGATTGTCACAGCGTCGGCTAAAGAAATGCAATGATGGACACGACAAAGCTAATTTATTACATAAAATACTATGTAATATAATCTTCGAATTTAACACTCCAAGTAGCATAGTGTTAGATATTTAATCTTAACAGGTTGTGCCCAGCGTTTAGTTTTCGAGAGGCGCTTAAGAAGTTTGATTACGAGTTGATTATTACAAATGGCCAATACCAACGCGTAACCAAAAAATATTATGTAACCCAAAACATCCTAAATTCGGCTCGCCGAAAAGATGATTGAAGCATAAACATCTTACTCGCCGACGCTAAAACACAGTAGGCCTACGGCGCACGAAATGGATTGCTTTTGAATCTAACAACAATCGTTAACCTTTCTGAACACGGAACAATTATTCATCTATCAACAACTTTATTAAAAGCTTGGAAACACTGTTCACATGTTCACAGTAGGCCTATTATGTATGAAACATGGTTTCCAGAAATACTAGATAGGACTAAGGACTTTGATGAGATTATGCTGTTACAGATTTTGATGAAAAAAAATAAAATCCCGTCTATTACATTTTGTTTCATTGCAGGTTGCAAATAACCTGCCAATCACTCTAGAGCTGGCTCTGACGGTCATTAACTAGCGGCAATCACGATATGAATATTAAAGTTCAGCAAGACCTACTATTGCTGGCAGCTGAATTCAGCCGATCAGGCGACATACATCGTTCGATTGAACCACTCTGTACACATCACACTGCATTCGATATAATCCCGCCAACATGCCCATAGACATGTCACGTGACCGACATGTAATGTAATCGAAATAATCGAATATTTGCATAGCGCCGCTCGAGTCTGCAGCACTCTCAACGAGTGTCTGTGCTTGGGCCAAGATAATAGTAATTCCAGGCTAAGGAACTGTGGAAAACAGTTCTATGCTGCGTCATGCATAAAAGGCCAACATAGACAAAGCGTCTAGGTTGAGCCGTAGCAGAGGCAGAGCGCATATGCAGACAACCAGAGTGGAAGATCGCAAGCCTGCAGGTAAATCTATTAATCGAGACAAGAGTACAAAAAAGCATCAGGTAGCCTAGGTCTGGGCCACCCCAACTATAGTAGGCAGTCGTGCATAGCCTAAGTGAAACAAGCTGTCCGAGTGTTGTACGAGCAGTGGCGAAGCGAGGCAAAGCGCCGTCTCTGCCTAGTTTTCCATCACTTCGTTCCTGTATTATATAGGCCTACCCCGTGATATGCACAAGAAGATAGGCATAGGGCGCCTGTTTTGAGTGGTTTCATTAAGCTCTTATATGCATTATGCTTATTCTATTCAGTATTCATATAATTGTAGGGCCTACAGTTAGTAACAGCATCAGCATGCACTTCCAAAATTAAAGCTGTATGTCCTTTGACTAATTAAAATGCATTATCATCAGATATAAAGATATGAATATAGAATAAGATTGTATTAATTAGGAAACTAACCAGTTATAAAACAAACAAAGCAAGCCTCACAATAAAGTTACTAAACGTCTTGCAGGCCAGATCGAAAATTATAAAAGTCCCCATAAGATTAAAATTAAACAATACAAATCATAGGGCCTATATATATATATATTTCTCTATACTTATATACTTATTGAAAAGAAAGTTCTAGGCCTAAACAATAATTTAATCATAATGAGACCATAGTAAGTATGGTACTTAGAATAGATTAGTAACTGATAACTTTGACTAATTGAAGCACTCATGAGTAGTAACCTTGAAGGAGCGCTATATAAATTTTCGTAATGAATGAATGAATGAACTTATCATACGGATTACGGATACGGTACGGTCTCATACTTTCATTATACCTGTCAACTGTTACAATTTAAAAATTTACTTTTCTTGCTTTCCCTGCAGCAAAATTACTAATAACCTTGTCAAAGTTATTTGTGCTTGTCAAAGAGCGTTCAACTGAAAGAATTGCTAAATTGGAATGTAGCGATTCTCTAATTGTAGGTCTTAAGTAGGTTTTAATCTTGCTTACTTTAATTAATTTTAGTTTTGAAAATCCAAATTCTGTTTAGGCAACATCTCTTTCATCAACCCAGATTCTAATTAAGAAAGATTTTTTAATAAATCCAACTTCTATTTAAGTTAGATTTCGATTGTGAATCCAACTTAATTTGCATTAATTTTTTCATCACTCAAAGTAGGCAAAACGCCTTTCATTACTAAAATTTCTGTTTCATAAAACTTTATTTGCATCAATACATGATGCATTTTGCAAGTTTTTCATAAATCAAATTTATATTTAAGCAGAGAGTGTCCTTAATTAATCCAACTTTTTACTTAGGAAAGAATGATTTTTTCATCAATCTAACAATTTGCGCATTATTATTACAAAATTCATTTCATTTTATAGGTGCGAAAGTCATGGCAAGATAGACAGAGGCGGCATTGCCATTTGCAGCGTATCTATTAACACTAGGTGCCATTCGATGGTCCTCCTGTATATCGTATATGTTAGTTTTAATTCGAGAAGAAGCAAGAGAGCATATGGTGCCTGGTTTAGACAAGAGCAGCAAGAAACTTGAAGAGTGCAATTTATGCAACAAGAATTTTTTTTTGCCAAAACTGCCGCCTCTAGGACAAGTGCCGCCTTGGGCCATTTTGTGCATTATTATTATTGCTAAATATGTTTCATTTGATAGTTACGAAAGTCATGGCAAGATAGAAAGAGGTGGCATTGCCATTTTGCAGCGTGTCTGTTGACACTAGGCGAGTAGGCGCCATTCGATGGTCCTTCGGTATATCGTATATGTTAGTTTTAAGTCGAGAAATAGCAAAAAAGCTTTAGGTTTAGACAAGAGCAGCAAGAATCTTGAAGAGTGCAAGTTATACAAAAATTATTTTTTATTTATTTTTTCCCCGAAAGTGCCGCCCCTAGGACAAGTGCCGCCTGGGCGGTTCGCCCCCTCGCCCCCCGTCGCTACGCCACTGTGTACGAGTGTCAAGGCCAGTGGTTCCCAACCTTTTTCGACTTAGGGCCACTTTTATTTAGTACGTTGGAGGACAGGATGGGCCACAAGATTAAAACTAATTGTTTTAAATTTTAACACATTTTTATTTTAGAATAGAATAAAATTACACATGGATAAATTCTGGTTTAGTCATTTTTGATTAGTAGTACTTATTTCTAGTTTAACCACTTAAATACTGTAATAATTTTAATGCGATTTGATTTTTGATTTTTTGCTGAATATTGCTAGCAAGTTTTTCAATGTCCGGTTGAAGATTAGTTGTAGTCGTAAACAGTTTTTACTTTTAATCAATTTAATAGCAGAAAATGACTGTTCACGTCTACATGTATATGTTACCACACCGACAAACACAACGCTTTATATCCACGACATTTTAAGTTCGTATTTTCTTCAAACTTTTGTTTGTTCTTGTTTTTTGATTCCTCGCTCATCTCATAAATATTTTTATCCTTGAAATAAAAACGTGATAATTCAAAATCTACTATAAATACATTTTAAGACCAGAGGAAATTAAAAGTAGGCCTAAATAAACGTGATAACCTCTAAATATGTGAATCTATACAGTAGGCTAAGCAGCTAATCTTATTTTTCGTTTAACTACTTACGTCGCCATTATGTAGGCCTATACATGTATGAGACATAGAACAAAGAACCTAGCGGCGTTTACCCTAGAAAGACGACTGAAGTAGGGGAGACTGAGGTTTGTTTTAAAGTGGGGCAGATTGTAACAGCGCATAAATCTCGGAAACGGTAAATTGGGGAACCAGCGTATACAGATCAAAGCGCGCGTTCTATCGTTTCCGATCTATATTCCTTTTATCCTCGCTTAAGCTTCAACTTCAGAAATTTGTTTTCATAAATTGTGCTTTTCGACACTAAAAGTAACTTTTCTCACGTATTATTTTTCTATGGTACGCTTAAGGTACACGATATTCTTACTTAGATTAGGTTATTTCGATGCTTGTTTCTTTAAGATTACGTGATCGTTAGCTATAACAGTGTGTTAGAATTTTATTTAATCATCTTAGGTACACGGCCGGGGCTAGTTGTAACATTTTCCCCGGCGCCATTCTCAATGGTTTAAATACTTTTGTATGGCTTGTATCCTGCCTTAAATGTTATTTAATTGCTGTTGTACATTTATTCTTCTTGCAGCTGTTTTCATAATTAATAGGGTTACACATCTGAAATATTCCATAGTTATAGTGAATTTTTGAAGGATTGCATTGATATATTGGTAACCGCTATTGGAGAAACAGTTCCATCACAAAAATCTAAATGTTATTATTATTACAACCAGCCCCAGTTTCCCCTATTAGCGGCTGCTTGCTGACATCTATAGACTAACTTCGTGACTGCGGTGTATCAGTTTCTGACTGTTTGTCTATTAACCAAGATATATATGATATTTATATATAGATCTACTAAAAACATATCTAATTGTTAAAAATTGAACTGCAATACTGATGATACTTATAAACGTCAACAAAATATAAAAATTTATAACAGAAAATAACTATTCCGTCAAAAATATTACTTTTTACATGTTTATTTTTTCATGTCTTTGACAGGTCGAGGGTCACTTTTTGAAGTCTGGCCACAGGTTGAGAATCGCTGGTCTCGGGGCTAAACAACAAAGAAACGTTCCCTAGTTAGAACTCGATGCTGCTGAAAGAGGACGACGGTGTGTGTGTGTATGTCGGCATAACTATAAGAATATCAGAGGTGTAACAAGGCCTTGAAAAGTGGGGTCATAATTTCAAAAATTTTGCGCGAAGCGTCAAACATTTGTTTGCCCCCCCCCCACTTTTTGATTCTGCGCCCCCCCCCCAAATTCGAAAAATGGGTGGCACAAATTATCTTAACAAGGGTAATCTTAAAATGCCATAGGATAAACGTAATAAAAGAACTGATTTGGGGGACATATGGGGGGGGGGCACTGAGCTTTGCCCCCAGTTTTGAAACTGGGAGGCCGATTCCCCATGCCCCTCGCTTGTTACACCCCTGAAGAATATTATAAACTTATCAATTAGATCGTGTTTCAATTTCTTCGAGAGTACACAAAATATTCTGATTTAATTATAGGCTTTAAGTGGAGCTCTTCGTTTCTATTCCATTATCCCAAATATAGCGGCATTCGAAGGTGTTTCAATGCGTCTTCGGTGCCTCGATTGGCTGCCCGAGGGCATCATTGACCTGCCTGAATGGAGAGGGTGTGTCTCTGAGAACGACTTGCTTCCCTCTGGGACCCTAGGCCCATTGCCATTCAATTTGATACATGGGCTATACCCACGCCCTACAGCTTCTGAAGACAGTTATATTTCTGTGCTTGGTCACTCACTCTTTGAAATTACAGGTCACATAAGCATTTGGGGTGGTGTCGCGCCCCTTCGAATATGGACTTCATATACATGCGTACATGACTACATGCACATATATACACAAATATACAAATATATATATATATTATTTTTGTACATCGAGTGTCCTGGGGTTTAAAATACTTACATTGTGTTCGATCACGCCTTAAATGAATTCTATTGGGTCAACATTATAAGCCTCTTGCGTGAGTTGCCGCCAAATCAACAAAGCCGCGAATAAAACGTGATAATGCATTCGGTAAACAATAGAAGCATAACTATGACAGTGCAGTGTTACCTATTATTTCACATATAATATCTTTCTTCATTATTTAAAAATATTCATGCTGTATGCCTGGCCTACACAGGCAGTCAGACAAAACGTAACTTTGAGCATTTATGAAGACATGTGAGCGTGACCATTGGGCCTCGTGCCTATACATCAACAATGACGTCCACAAAGTTCATAGGCCTATAAACGGAATTTAAGTTTATTTAACGGATATATCATAATCTATTGGTCTATGATATTGTGCCAAACAGATGGTCGTGAATCAACTTAATATATCATATGTCAAAATGGGAATCAAGACCTTTCCATTCGAGAAGTCGTAATCGTAGCCTATAATCATATATATTTCCCAGGGGCACTCGAAATCCAGGTGCATAGCAGTGGGACCCATCTCATACAAGAGATTTTCCAAGGGAGGTCAGAGTTCGGCTTCCAGCGGAGGCATCTCAGACACGCAGAGTAACTGTTAAGGCTGGTGTTGATTACGTCGAGAGTATAAGAGTATAGAGTTTAGGACAATTGCCCTCGGACATGCATGCATGCATACATGCATGCATACATACATACATGCATGCATGCATACATGTATGTGTGTATGTATTATGCATGCATGTGCGCTTTGGGCGAACTGGTGGTCTAACCGGGGGCAATTGTCCTTGTTTTAGGGGTAATTGTCCGAGGGGCAATCCCCTATACGACCATATGAATCGGGATAAGAGTCCTTGAAGAAGTGAGCCCTATGTTAGAGCGGAAAGCCCGAGCTGTGATGATTATATAGATCTGTGGGTAGACAAAACCTGAGGCAGATAATTATATGCATGGTGGTGGGTTATAAGTTACCAATAACTTACGAAATTCAGGAGGTAGATCGCTCCTAAGAAAGGATTTCTCCAGAGACGTTGTGTGGTAACGGATGTGACTCGGTTCGAGAACTTGAAAATGGTAGGCCTAGTGACGGGCTCAAGAAAGACTGAGACATGAGGATGATAGAATAGAGCGATATGGCTGGATGGTGAATAGTTCGCGAAGATAGTGTGGGTTAGGAGTATCGCAGGTAGTAACTTGTAGGCCAATGAAAGGACTTGATGTGGATTCGCCAATGGAGTGATAGAAGGATAGGAATAATAATTTTTTATTATGTTGTTTTTGCATTCTACATAGTGACCTTTCTTCTACCACCTTTTTAGTTTTCCTGTTTTATTACAAGCTTTGTTACCCTAAGCCCTTACCCTAAGCAGTTTGGCAGAGAAACTAATGTAGTGCACAAATCAAATCTTTGATTTGCCGCATTTCACCCACTGTAGGCCTATAATATTATACCATGTAGGCCTATAATGACCTATGAGCAAGCCTACGTGTGACATTTTGTGTGTGGCTGACCAGTTCTCATTCAGAAAATACATCATATATTTAATATATATATATATAATATATATATATGATACATATAGTTATATTATGTATACATATAACCTGTAACAAGTTGGTATAACGCATTTCGTCTAAATATTGATCTTTTGCTGAGTCTGCGTCAATGATTTTTCTTTGAAATGTGATGCACGATTGTGCTTAGCAACAGCAGCAGCTGCAACCAGCAGCCGTGACCACGACATCACCAAAGAAGGAAGTGCGAGTCATTTTCCCAGAAACTGTTTCATTCTTAATTGAACGGCGGCAAGTCACCCGTCTGGCGTTACATAAACAGGCTGTGGGCGTTTTGTGCGAAACCCTAAAGCGCACCTCGTGCAGTAAGTATTTATATGTATACCAGACTTGTATGCAAGACTTCAAACTTTGAGACCAAGACGAGTGAGACAGTAAGGCAGAGACCGAGACAGTGAGGTAATGAGACTGCGACCGAGACACTAGGTCCAAGACAGCATGAGACAGTAAAAGTAATGGGATCTTAAATAATCGGTTGTAAAATACTCATGTATCAGTTTTTGGTAATAAGGTTCATTTATAATTTCGATTTGAAACTAAAAATGTAGTGCATATTACCGGAAGCCATTTTCTATTGCTGCTTTATCTTTTTCTATAGGCTTATCGTTTCGTCACTCGTCAACCTATCTCTCGAATAGCATAAAGAATGCCCTTTTAAACACGTCTGAAATTTTCAAGGCGATTTTAAACAATAAAATTTCATACCAAATACCAAACAAAAACTAAAATTTGCGATATACCCTTATACTCACCCTGAGTACAATCCTGAGACCGACACCGAGACATTGTCTCGAGGTTGTATAGGCCTAACTCTGGTGTATACCCTCTGAGATCTATGACGATGCAAGTGTCTATCTATGGCGATCATATAGACCTATATAAATACATGGAGTCAATCCTGGTAATTTTTCAATGAATTGATCGGATGAGATACTTTATCATCGTAGCTCGTGTAAGGTCCAGTATATGAATCGGGTTAGCCCTAAATTTCATCTCTAAAATAAACCTCTATCGGGAGACGCTCGACGATGCGCGTGCACGCATCTCGCAAAGAAGTGCATCTAGGCCTATCAGGCGCTTCTTACCATTGGGATGTCTAACAAATGGTTAATTCATGAACCACAAACCAGCGCCAGCGGCTACTAGGCCTATTGCAAGACTAGTCTAATTAATTATATTTTAGCGCTACATAAATGGTGCTCTGATAACTCACATGCCTTACGCTACACGTATTCCTCAGAAGGTTTAGACCACTCACTACTCTGTGCAGGAGTGGCCTAGGCCTATGCTTGGATGTCATTGTCATCTGTAGATAGCCTTAAATTGCATTGTCATTCAACGTGACTGTGTCACGTAATTGTTTACATTGCTGTCATCGGCTGAATGTTTTCTCGATTTTTTGTCACCCTGTGCGCCCGAAATTACACAACAGAACGACTGTCTGCGCTTCGTGCTCATTTAAGCACATAGACCTATTCACGCATGATTATTAATTGCGTCGGGTGACAGGTCGCGGCACTCAGACGTTGTCAATTTATAGATCGTGGGGATTTTGTGCAAATTAGATCTTCAGGTGCTTGGGATAAGGGTCAGATATGGGAAATTGGTTAAGCGGTGATCAGCGTTCTGCAACATCTATCACATT
>OY365806.1:37971438-38079472 GCA_959347315.1 Bimastos eiseni
TTTACACTGCATTATAGTGTGTAAGGTTATAAATGCGCTATATATAGATGCCCAGATAACATACATAATATATACTGTGTATACACATACATCTATACACCCGTAAATATACGCATGCATACATACACGATACATGGGTACACATACATACATACACACAGAATACATATTAACATGCACAGGGCCTACATACATGTATTATTGTATGTATGTATGTATGCACAATACATACATGAATACACACATACATGCCTACATTCACAATCACACACACGTACACTTACCAGGGATGTGATCTCGAGACCGCGGTCTTGGTCTCGAATGCATCGGTTTTGGTCTTGGTCCTGGTCTCGGACCATCGGTCTTGGTCTCGAATGCGTCAGTCATGATCTTAAAGGAACGCTCTTGGGATTGGTCTTAGATATATTTGTCGGTTATTTTCGATTATTAGAGACACCGGATGTTTAGGCACAACGCGATTTTTTCGATTTATGGCGTGCTGATCATCTTTTTGTATACACGTCACTCTGGGCAAAAATGCATTTGCAACGGAGCCAGCCATTTCAAAATTTACGGTCACAGAATTAATTTCAAGTTTTTGGAATGATCTAATTATTACGTGGTCGGCTACGTGTAGACACTGTTAACCTACAATTCCGAGGTCCGTGGTACTAGTACACCATTCAAACGGAACGTTAATCTGGCCTATATATACACTTGTTCAGATGTCTTGAAGTATACTTATCATATACTGTAAGTAATTCCTAGTGTGATATTCTCCGGCCGAAGTCAAGGGCTGAACCCGCAAAAGTTCAAACTGGCCGGTGAAACTGTTTTCTGGACTATTATTAAGATTAGTATTCTTCAGCAATAAAATTAATGTTTTAAGCGTGTTATTCCGTTTTAACGTCTTAATAAACTGAATTGCTTATAAAAAATGAGTATCGGTCTTGCTCTCGGACCATCGATCTCGGTCTTGGTCTCGGACCAACCGGTCTGGGTATTGGTCTCGGTCTTGGTCTCGAGGTCTTGGTCTCGTGCCCAACACTGGTGTTTTCATACACATGCACATAATGCGCTTGTCACTAACAGTTGAGAGCGCTTCTGAGTAGCTAGTACTGAAAGAGGCGCTGTATAAATCATCAAATACGATACTATACGGCACTCAAGCACTCAGTAGGCCTATGTACTTAAAGACAATCTCCAATCACGATTCAGTAACTAAACCATTCGGAGACAGACTTAAAAGCCCATTAAAGACATTCTTTATTGCGTCGCCAAATTTCTGCATGACCTATTGTGGGTGAATGTAGAATCTCCAGGTTGCTGCTTGACCATGTGTGACCGCATTAGCCTTTCGATTTCGGCTGTGGTGCAACTTCTGCGCTAACTGAGCAAGCGTGAAGGATTTTCTGCAGGGATTGCAGCGGGCATTTTATTTCCACTTTTCCAGGTTACTTGGTCAAGCGTCGCCGACTTTCTTCAGGGATTGTCAATAAGATAAAAAAATATATGTAACTGGGTCAATCGATTGACCGTGTTTCTGGGGCATCTGCGGTGTAATCGGATTACCTGCCTGCAGCGTATACTGTACGCATAAACAGGCCAGCTATCGATTTAGGTTACAGGTACGTAGGTTCAGGCAAATTATGGCGATTTAGCTTATTCCTTCGATGCAGGCCTAAGCAAAGTTTCGTAAGTTAATTATATGACGCTTAGCCTTCACGAGGACCTTATATGCCACTATGCCCGTTCAAAGATCAGCTCATTAAATAGTTAACAAGGCCCACTCATACGGTCGCTATGTAAGGCGCGTAACTTAGATTTTAGATCGCTATATGTTCAGTTTGACGTTTTGCAGGCCGTGCAATGCGATTTCGACCTAACTACAAGAAGCAGATCAGTCTGCCCGTTGACATCGGACGACCCAACAATCACCAACAGGTCGCCGTTTTGTCTGCCCAAATCAAAGACTCGATGAGACGCACTCAACTGGAACGGACGCCGAATGAGGATGAAATGAAGAAGGAGAGAGTATTCGTTAAAGAGGAGGACGCTAGGAAAGACTCGCCTTCGAATGAAGAATGCACTCAATTGGGATTGCAACTGAGGACAATAGCTGACACTTGGAACAGAACTTATTTAGAAAATGTACGTACACACATCCGCACAACATAATATTGCCTCTCTGCCTAATTCTGCTTGCAGCCCATCAGTCGGTCGGTCGGTCGGTCGGTCGGTCGGTCGGTCGGTCGGTCGGTCGGTCGGTCGGTCGGTCGGTCGGTCGGTCGGTCGGTCGGTCGGTCGATCAACCAAAGATTCGTTCAGTCATTAAGTCAGTAGGCTAATCAGGCAGTCCATCAATCAGTGGATCCATTCAAAATCCTCAACCCCATATTTGCTGACGTCACCGTCCTTTTCTTCATTCTGATTCCTGAGATTAAAATCTTCGTTCTCATTCATTATGAGCTCATCTTTATGTCTGCACTTCTGACATCACATTAACTAGCTGCTAGTGGGAGGTGTCCCAAATCTCTCCATCTAATAGAGGAAGGAGAGGACGATCTGATAACAGGACTTGAGTGTTCAAATTATTCGATCTCTAAGAACGTTGTTGTCTAATTAATTTCAGGTCGAATTCCATCGACAGCGCATCCCGCAGCTGGGCGTTATCGTCTTCATTGTCATCTTCCAGATGTGTGCTTAATGACCCTGCGTGGGTGTTCGAGGACACTGCGTTGGACAGAGACTGCCCAACTGACCGATCCGTCCTTTCGACCAACATTCCACCAGCTTTCGTTCTACCCTGAATTTTTTTGAAATGTTCGTTCGTTCGTTCATCCTTGTGCACGTTTTACAAGTTTAAGTAATGATTATTTCCCTTTGTTTTTCGATAATGCTACATCAGCGACTTTTGTGGACGTAGCTAAGTTACATTATATCAAAGCAGGTGTCTTATTTAACTGTTCTAAGTGTGCTCAAAACGGCTCAAATCATCGAGAAAACTGCCAGACTGTTTGGGTCAGGTCAGCGTTAAGGGTGGCTCATGTTCAGATTACCAGTGCAATAGCATATCACCTTATGGCCGAAGTTCGAATCCCGGTGCATCAAATGCATGATATATTAACCCAACCTACCCTTATCAAGCGATTTATTCAACGCGCACGTAGGGCCACGAACACGACCGGTAATTGGTCACTATACGAGTTTTGGTTTTCACGTGTGTTCTGTTCATTTTGCGACACTTTCCAATGTGGAATCGTTTATTTTTGTAAATCCGTGTTAATTTAATATTTTGAATCGGCGGTTTTGCCGACTGCATCTTTTTCACGATCTCAGGACAGTTTCGAAGAATTGTTTTCAGCTGTGTCAAACATTCGATTCGTCATAATTCGCTGCACGTTTCTAATAGGTGTTTCAAAAACTGTGACCTTGTGCATGTATATTTTACAGTATTAAGCGCTTTGTTTTCAGGACTGGTACTGTAATACCGTAAAATGTGTAATTTGGCACTGGATGTACATGTTCTTTATTCAATCTAAAGTTGGAAAATTCTGAGTAAAATGTTATTGCATCTGGAACGTTGACGTTGCTAATGAAAGAGGAATGACGAAGACCGATAGATAAGTAAGGACACATCACAGTGGCGACGTTCAAAGTACAGGAACGTGAGACATGAGCAGATGTCCAAGTGGGCTGTTGAGGGTAGTAACAACCGAGGCAGTTGACAGAACATTTACAGAATTATCAAATGCATCTGCCAAGTGCAGTATTTATTACTGCACATGCGAGGTTTATGGTGATTAAGAAACAAGAAACCTAATAAAACAATTGAGTAGGACTCGATATTACCACATTGTTTGAAATTGAATGCAGTTGAGGGATTATAGTGTGAAGTTATTCCAAGACCACTGACCAAGTCTGCAGTAGAATACTTTTAGATGTAGTGCAGTTTAAGAATTGTATATTCAAAAGAACCAAATTTAGTGTGAAATTTAATGTTTTAGGTCCATGTAGGGAGTTGATGGTCAGTATTAGTAAAAATTCCACGTTTAATTGCGATCGAAAGATAAGGATGTATCAGAGAATGATGTGGAACTACATGTACAGGGAATCATGTTTACTAGACATCTGCAGAGCAAACATTTATCAGAAAAGATTCAGAGTCTAAGGCCAGTAAGAGAAAAAGCATGCCTGCTGCCCTTGTCCATGGATTAGTCAACTGAAGTAAAGACGACCCCATTGACTACATAGATCTTGAGAACAGCGCTTCCCAATCGCTTACCCGCAAACCCGTGATCCCTCAGATGCCGGTCGAGTGAAACAAAAAACATAAATCTTGAAAACTAAAAGCAAACAACACTGGCAAGGGTATATGGATGGCAAATTGGCAATACTGTCATAGACTTGTCTATGAAATGCATTTAAATGAATTTTAATACATATTTAAGTGAGTGAATTTAAAAAAGATGCAATAGAAAAGTCTTCCTGCTGGTCCACCACACTGAAATATGTTGCGAAGCATTGCTTTAGAGTCTTGATTACAGTTACCTGTACACTATTTGACAGTTACTTGCTTCTCTAAGGTTAGTTCATGCAAATATCTTAGGATTGGAGGTATATGCACATGTTCAGACTTTGAAAGTACCAAATAAAATTAACTGCACTGAAATACTGGATATGTGACAGTAAAAACAGAACCCACAGAGTTGAGCAGAATAGGACAGAATGAACTGCAACAGAAAGGAGGACAGGACATAATTTGTACTACAACACTTGTATAGCTTTGATCTACAATAAAATAGTTTGAATGCAGTGCAGGAGAGAGAGAGAGAGAGAGAGAGAGAGAGAGAGAGAGAGAGAGAGAGAGAGAGAGAGAGAGAGAGAGAGAGAGAGAGAACAGCCTCAACAAATGAATTGCAATGAACACAATCTAAAACTAAGGCCCGTTTCATTAATGACAAAGATCACACAGACCGTTCAGACAGCATCTATTCAGTACATCTTCGTTAACAAGATGAGAGATACATGAAACAATTGCGAGAATGAATTAAACGTTCGAGTTGTAATGAACAGCAGCACAATTAATTACGATCAAATGTTTCAACGTCTGAAGAAATTAGCCTCCATTGTTTTGTGAACATGTTTTCGTCTTCACAAAACCAGTAACAAAACAAGAGAAGACGTATGCCTTTTAACAATTTACGAAATAACATACACTCTCTACACGTTACACAAGACCTGATGATCAGATAGATTACCTTTAGTTTAGTTAATGTTACATGTAAGACTTAAAAGCTGTTGTTGTAAGCCATGACAGATATTCAAGCACTGGACACAAAATCCCAGGTTCTGAATAACGAGTGTTTCAAGAATTAAACTGCATATCTTTACATTGCATTTATAACAATCTCTTCCCAGTGATAGATCTCATCTTTAGGGCAGATGCATTTACGGAGACATGGTGGGCTGGGTTTTCTGTAAGATTAGATAACTATCCACATGTGCGAATAGTCTGATGTGAATTCTAGGATATTAAGGATCAACTCTACCAAAGAAAATTTGCATTTAACATAGTAAGCTCTTAGCAGTTAATTACACAATTTCAATTCGTAATTATAGAACTGATACTTTCCTACATAACTACAAATGCAGACTTGTTATCTAAACCAGATTCCAAGTCTTTACAATGTCAACCATGTGTGTATACAAATGTACGCGTATCAGCATTAACATCAATTGTGATGCATCCGTAGCAAATAATCAATCAATTATTAACACACAAGACACTTCCACTCTATCAGAGTCTTTGACTAGCTCTTCAAAACCTCTGTTCCTAATTCTAATATGGCCTGTTGAAGTCCAAAAACAACAACAACCAGATTAAGCCAGAATATCTTAAAACTTTGCCCAGTGACATAAAAGCAGAAGGAAACCAAAAAACTGATTCAACTGCACCATTTCATGAGAAGGCTAAGCCTGAAAAGCCTAAAACCAAAGACTAATAATCTAATGTTTATTATTGAAACTGGACTTGCTAAAACACTGAGCATCACTCACTGGTAATCTATACGCAGATGCAGACGTACGTAACACATACAGGCATACAAAAGTTTGGTCTGCTGGAAAAGAGAACGGTTAAAACAAACTCCATCCAGGCCACAACAGTTAATCCGTAATGTCCGTTGTCTCCTCAACATTAGTCCTGCATCTCCTCTGGAATGTCGTGAGGACCAATGATTCCCGGTACAGTCAGCTGGATACGTCGTTTCTCCTCCTGTGCCTGAACGATTGCTGCCTCTCGCTCCTCGAGGAAAAGTCCAGTGTTGTCTTCACCAGCAATCTCCTGTTGGAAATAAACATTCAGTTAACATTTTGCCTTAATTGCAACAAGCGAGATAAGGTAAACTAATTAATTGTCTAAACGTGCTTATATCAACAATGGTTCACAGGGGCCAACAAAGTGCAAACAAAAGATTTTTTTGGCTTAAGCACAAATATGGTAGTATCAATCCAACAATTGCATCCATGCTCGTCATCAATTAATATTATGCAGTGCACTGTATCCCAACCTCTCCTTCAGGAGTAAATCTGCCCCACAACACTCTATCTTTGCAACAAATTAATAACTCATGTTGTGTATAAAATAACGCGATGATCTATAGGTATCATGATTCTCAGTCTCAGGTACATAAACAGGAAACACAAGAGATCCATCCAGAAGGCCTTGCGAAATATACGATTTGTAGACTTCTTATAGAACATTAATACTGACCCTGATCTGCACAAGGAAGTCTCGAAGATGTTCTTTGAACTGCGGTATGTCTTGATTGAAGCTGAAGAGTCCTTCGATGAAGACCTTGATCTGAAGACTGCAATCAAATCAATCAGCAGATGATCAACCACACAAAGAAAGAAATCGACGACAAGCAGCTCTTGTCATTCTTTCATTCACGTTTTTATACCATTGTAAGCATTTTTAACTCACCTTATCTTCAGCCTATTGGCACACACATTTGCACACAGTACAACGTAAAGTTGTTGCAACATGAAGATCAGGACACATGGCCGAGTTGTTTCAAACATCATGCAATAAATATTTGAGTAGTAGTGTATCATTAGGTCTTAGCTGGCTCTGGGAGGGATTAATCAATGCCTGAATTAGAGAGAGCACACTAAGTTTTTAGGGTCATGAAATCACAATTGGTAGTCTTTCTGTGCAGTAACACATTGAACGACAGCCAAATTATATTGGTTCAAATGGTCCAATATAATTTGGCCAATAATTTGGCCCAACATAACTGTCATTGGCAAATATATAAAATGCATGAGATGTATGGCAAATTCCATACTGAGAATGTAATGTTTTGACATTGCTTTTTAACTACAAAGCTCAACTAAAAATAAGTTTCAATATTTCAATACTCTAATGACAAGCGAGTACTAAAATGTATGGGAAACCAATGCAGCTGGAAGTTAAAGTTGATTAAGTCAGCATTTGCACTCACATCGATAAAAAAATTCAATCAACTGGCATCCCAACCTAAAACAATCCAGCTGCATATCCTCTCAGCTGTGATTTTGTCAATGTTGCCATAGCACAACTTAGATTACAATTGATTCCTCAACTGAAGAGTTGTGCGTTAATAAATAATTAACATCACCCAAAGTATAATGTACTTACTCGTTAAGGTGTGGAAATGCTGCCTTGAGGAGATTAACTAAGAATTCTTGAACATATATCATGTTCTGCATGGCGGTGATGTTTGGACCAAGAGGAACGGTTACTTTGTTCATTTCCACCAGACTGAACATGTATGCGAGAATAGTGGCATGCATCAGTAGACCTAAAAACATTGCATGCAACAACCATAAAATGAAAGCCCATCAATAGAAAACAGTGATTGGCATACAAAGAAACAAAACAAAAATAAAATCATAATCAAATGAATAAATTTTAGCTAAAAGCAAATGATAATTGCAATCAACATAAAATAATGTGTCGCAGCAAAAAGTAAATGTTGCTTGCATTAAGTTTTTGTAATAAAATAAATGGTATTAGCTTGTCCTGCATGAATATCAAAATTGTACTTCTATGCAAAATCCCATCTTGGGCCTTTTGTTAGCAACATCTCATGAAACAAATTTATAAAGAGTGCAAGTATGCCAACTTCAAGCAATCAATCAATCCACGAAACTTAATATAGCGCCTCTTGAAGAATTCTACTCAGAGGCACTCCCGGTCCAACCTCGGTCAAATAAGACAGTTTTCAGAGTGGAATAAAAATAGGGTAGAGAGTTCTTAGTTAAGAGTCAAAGATCCAATGGGAGGCTATTCTAAGCAGTTGGGCCCACAACTGAAAAAGCACAACACTGCATTGTATTGGTCCTACCGTCCTAGTGAAAGGGACATGAAGAAGACCCTGTGAGGCAGAGTGCAGCGTCCTGCTAGCATTTCTACTACCGGCAACAGGACAGCAAAGCTCCCTAAGGTAAGTAGGTGCTGCACCACAAAGGCAGCGCCAGACAAGGAAAGAAATCCGAAATGCAACTTCACCAAAGCACACTGCCTTTCGTAAAAGCAAGTTCTATTATCATTCACCAAATAGCACCAAAAATCCACATAAAATACATACAGCTGGACAATTGTAAGATTATTTCAGTAAATGTATATAACGAACCTGCGCTGTGAGAGCTGTCTGTAACGACAGAGAAGATGTGTTGCAAGATATCAGTGTAGTACGTCTGGTAGAAGCTTTGTGCCGCATTGTCCATCTGTGCAACGTTCTGCAGCATCTGGTACAAGATGCTGAGACCAGTGTCTGCGACGTTTCGCATTGTGTGCTTGAATCCCCAGATGACAGAGTCAAGTACGAGTTTAAACTGCGCTGGTGGAATCGCTAAGAAAGCTAACACAAAACCACAAATAACTGTGTAAACTAAAGTGCAACAATGCATACAACTGTGTCAGATGGAAAATAAACCCCATTAAGATTCTTTTCATGGGTTGAGGCATTGGAAGTACACGGCCATCTCCATATGTCCAACCTTGGAAATACAAGACTTAAAAAGTGGTGGCCAGATCAAGAAAATGCTCCCTCAAGTTAGTACATTGAATGCCAAAGTATTATATAAACCACCGGGCACATGTCCATAAAACGATACTTAAAAATTTACATTTTCCCACTTATTTGCAGCATTAATAAGCTAAAAACAAATGATTGGTTTTTAGTTTATCCAGAAAACTACTGATGTGCTATATGCATCCATACTTTATATTTGGATTCACACACTGCAGAATACATAAGATTTCAACTGGCGACTAACTGTGCCTCAAATTCGAATTTATGTGACCTTGCACGTGTAAATTTTTTTTAATAATATGGACACCCAAGGCTCAACATTTACATAACATCAATGGTCTGTGAACAGCATACAGTTATCACCAGCACCTGGCTGATATTACAGTGCATGCAATATCTCCAAGGCTTTCATAGTTCTTTCCCAATCAAGCATTGGTTTGATTTGACACTTTAGTTCCTCCTGCAATATAGAGACACTTACAGCTGAAACAGTTCGAGTTGACGGCTTGGAGAAGCAGGAAAAAGTATGTCCGGTGTTCTGGAAATTCTTCAAAGTTCTGCAAAAAAGTTATCCAAAGTAACAATAAAGTCAATACTTAAGCACTTACTTCCATAAAAATAAAGAAGGCATGGCACTTACAATTGGACAATGTTTTGTGTTCAATGCTATATATTAATAGTACACAATACAAAAAAAACTCAATTAGGAAAATCAAATAATTTAATTCAGCTCAGGTAAATAGGTACGTGACCTCCACGTATACCAACCCTTATCTAGCTTTGTCAGTTTTGAAAACTATCCCATAACCATTCAGTAAAAGCGGGGTTATTCAAGATCAGTTTAACCAAAATCTCTCTCACATTACTAATACAAACAATTAAGAACATGATCTCACAAGAAATCTATTCGAACCCAAAAAATTGGAAATGCTTGTTATTTTACAAGATATCTTAAAATCAACAAATTTCCTTTACTCATTCAAATAACTTGTCTCCTGATCAAGCATAGAAATATGAATTGTCTTAATCCTTTAATGATGAGATATATTGTTTTCCCAGTAGCTTTCAATACACACTCATCTCGTAGAGGGTAAAAAAGAGCAGTTCTTTACCTTGTTGATCATGTCGAGTGTGCACTCAAAAACTGCATCAAATATCTGCGGTATGTTTTTCGTAATGTGACCCTAAGGATAGAAAGATAGCATCAAAACCAACTCCTTAATTGACAAGTAATGAGACAAACAAGGAAGCAAATAACACAATACAAAGTGCAAAATGTCACATTTTTAACTATGACAATACTAGTTCCAAAAATACAACCAATGAACTCACTGCATATGGTATGTCAATCTGTTTTAAAAAACAAAGATATATAAGCAATAAAAACAATGATATGTTAAACTAGTTCCAATGCCTTTAAAAAGAAATTCTCTGAACAATGATCTAGAACCAAACTATAAACAATAGACAAGGACTATGGTAAATTACAATAAGCTTCGTAAGCTCCAAAAGGATGGATGGCCAAGTAGTTACCAGATGACATGCTATTTCATGGGCAGTCTAACAAGCAAGCACTAACCTGATGGCGTTAAATCATACAATGTATGTTAGTACTTCACTCACAAAGTCAAGCAGTAATCCACAACAAGTACATGAATCATCAAAAAATATAATCAAAACAGCATTACTAGATTAGGCATAATCATTTAAAATGACCATTGAGTAATAATGATTATCAATTTCTGATCATCTTTCATAATATTTACCCCATTCAATGTCTATTCACCACATGAAACAAATGCAGGTATTAGAAAGTAAAAAACAAGACAAACCTCCAACTTGTTGATGATAGTCGCCATTGTACTCAGGACTTCTGGCTCACGGGCAGTTGGTACGTTTCGTTGGTAGTCCAGAAGAACCGCATCAAGCAAAGGAGGGACAAAGTTCTCAGCAACCTATGTACATAACAACAAAACATTCAAACAATCCACAGAAACCAAATGGGAAAAACTTCCTAAAATTAAGGCAGCAAAAATCAAGGCATGGCAGGATGAATCACTGTATAGGCCTCCATCAGTATACATACTCAGTGGCTTAACAATTAACCTAAAGCAACACAATTTCAAGACAACCCTTGAAATGGGTAACATGAATAAAAAAATTATCAAAATATTTCACACCAGAATTCAGTGTTAAAAGGCACAAGCACTGGAAACATCAATCACATGATACAAGCTGCACAGTTCAAAACACTAATAACATTTGTTTGAAAGACACAAATCAAACACGGCACAAATCAAATCAGGCCATAGCATATAACTTACCACTTGAGGATCATTTGACCTGCTGACCCAGCCTGATATGAGTTTAAGCGTCTCTTTTTTAACGCCCCGCATGCTTTTGATCAGCGGCTGTTTTGTCACGTTCTCACCGTTGGCAGCAATGGCTCCCGACACATTTTCGCTCATAACTTTGTAGACATTCAGCATGTCCAAATAGATCCGACCGAGCTGCAAATATACATACTCAAACATCAGACAGAATACACAACCTTAGCATGAAACATCAAATTGATATAAAATGAGCAAGATAAATTTATTATTTACTACCTTCAACAAGATTAGACTTTCACTTAGGTCAACAAAATACAGATAATTAAAAATTGTGATGTGAACTTGCCATGTACAAGTCTTAACCAACTGTCTTAGAAGCCTCATACTTTATTTAAAAACAGTATTACAATAGCTAAAAAAACACAACAGAAGCCAAACAACAGAGTAACAACCAACAAAACAATGTGTGACATGGTGGCCAATTCGCTAGAGTGGTCGACCCGTAACGCTCAGTGTGCGCTGAGTGGGCGGGTTTGACCCTCGTCCTTGAGCAAGTACTTCGCACACAATAGCTCTGCAATACAACTGCAATTGCGCCGTCGAAGCGAGTGTGCACTTCTGAGCAAAAAATGTTGGAAGAAGGGTGATATAAAATTTCAGAATAAATAAATATGACAGCAGTTAATAAGTATGACATCAGCTAGATGCCCAATGAAGGAAAAAGCTAATAAATACCTGAGCGAGATATGGATGACCAAGCGATTTGCATGCTCGAACATTTGTTTTTAGAATGTTGCACAGTTGCTTGACTATTTCCTGATCTTTCAAGATATCTGCATTCTAACAGACAACATAATTAAATCATCCATTATAACTTATCTTTACAAAACCAAGAAATCATGCACAATAAATGATTACGCACTACCTAAAATATATATGACATGTAACATTAAAATGCAGATTTAAAATAGTCAATGTTTATTACAATTTTACTTTATATACAGAGTTAGGTTACTCAATAATTATTATCAATAATCATTGAAGATAATTATCGGCCATGTTAAAGAATCATTCCATAGCCCGATAAACAATCAGCAGTGGACCGTTGCGGGCCCAGAACCACAGTTTGAGTAGCACAGATCTATCTGACAATAGTATGGTGGAATACTTACTCGTGTAGCCTGTTGGATGATGTTATCCCAGACTTGGTTGGGCAAACTCATATATTTCTCAATGAGCCTCTCCTGTTGCAATTGGTCTGTCTGTGCACTTATCATCAAACCAATTGCCTCATAGAAAGTGTGCACCTGCAAGGTAAACAAATTCAATCTCTGAGGATATCCAAATAATATCATCAACAATAAAAATGGATCACTGAGCTATAATTGTCACTAATGTATGGGAAAGAGACATGTAAAGGAACACTTCAGCAGAATTTTTCCCTCATCTGACTTCTTATGAGTGTTGACTAATCTCGAATTGCAGCCATTAAGATATATTCATAAACCAACCCAGGCTACTCTCCTCCCATTCGTAGACTGTGTACCTTCTGACAAACCATCCTTGTATAAATACAGACTATTTCACATTTTGAATCATTTCAGCACTAATAGCAAGGCTGTGCCATGTGACCATCATCTCATCACCGGATTTCTCACGAGCGATTGATACTCTTCCACATTCAACTAGTTCACACACTATCTGCTCTTGACATCATCATCATTTGGACAGCGAACTTAATTACAGGTTGACAGTACGTCACCAGATTCGGAAGCTAGACATTTTAAACACAGTATATAGTTCGAATGCACATTGTGTAAAATTTATACAGGTGTACAACATATACTTGGTGGTAATGACAAAATATACCTGCTGTGGTTGAAGGTCACAGATGATTGTGTTGATGCCATTAAGTATTTCCTCAATGAATGGCATCATCTCACCAATTTGAACCTGAACAAAATGCTTTCGACATTTCTGCGAGATCTTAATAAAAGTGTCACAAGCCATGTCCTGAACACCATCATGTGTTTCTAAAAGCCAACACAAGAAAAGAACGCCTCAATTGCTTTCAAACAGTCATTTGTAGAAAAATTCAATCACTTTCAGCTTATCTACTAACTAATCTATAAATAAGTCTTTAACATGATATACACATTAAGTTGAACACATACAATCACAGTCAAAATTGACAAGAATTTCAAATCCACATTACCTAATACTACTGCTAGCAACATAAACCACTACAAGTCAGTTTCACTTTAAAATTCTAATGACTTTATTGATTAGTAGACAATGTATAAAACTAAATTCTATTTTGTTAGAGACTATGCAGTCAGTAACTTTAAAATAAACAAAGTTTGGCTAAGAGAGATGACTTTTTTCTATTACCATGCATAAACTCGAATAGCTTGTTGACAACTGTCTTGAGGAATCGCCAGTGAGCACGCAGGAACCGTGGATATTGACCGACAACATACATGATGTTCGATGCAATGATGGCTTTGTTGTCTTTGCCTCGCTTCTGTTCACACAGCCCCAACAGTTCCTGATGGAAAACAGAGCATTCGAGAAACCATCAACTATTTAAATTACGAACGGCTGCAATATGCCATAAAGATGGAAATCACACGTACAAATAAAGATGATGCAAATTGTTAACAATATTTATTTAATTTTGTGCATTTAAAAAAATTATTTCCTCAATTTTTGAGTTATGTCTGTAAAAATTTCATGTCATGCATTGTCATGTAAGCATGAAATGTGTGCACAAATTTCAGTTCTGTAGCTTGAAGGGAACATACCGAACAAAATAGTTGAAAAAAACTCTGACAAACCGACGATCCAACGTTCGTGACAAACTTTACGCATGCAAAGTTAAAACAGAGAGGACAAAATGAGTAATCATGCACATTGCTCCACTGATTTTTGACTAAGTGCCACAGATCCAAGGTAGCATCATAATGCAAACCAAATTCATGCAACTCTAACACAAATTCTGAAATGAGGCTGAGACATGGATCATCATTGATATTGCTTATATTCAATCAACTACCTCACACAAGGTGAGGGCGCATAACACAGAACATCAATACAACCTCAGTACTGCTTTATACTGATCTCCTCCTAACAATGCTTTGTACAACCTGATAGCCTCCAGTCATAAATGTCTTCACATAAAACACTGTATTTGCTAGATGATCAGTGGCTAGATGCAGTCTGTGACTTCAGATCATTTTTCTTACTTTGATGACTGTCACTAAGAAACGCTTCTCGTCTTCTTCATGCATTGCTCCACTGATTGATCCAATGGCCCAACAGAGCTAAAGATAAAACCAAGAGAAGTAAAATTAGAAAAAAATCAACACACAGCAAACGTTTGACATGCTGTGTCACTTGTGTATCATTAACTGCTCTAAAATGAATATTAAACCAAAGTCTATACATTCAGTTGTAATTGAAATTTGTTTGGTGCTCTTCAAGAGAAAACTAATTGGAAGTACACCCTGCGCTAGTGTGACTACATAACACTCAATTGAGCTTCCTTACAATTCCGTCTTCAAAAGGCATATTTATAAACAAAAATTTCATAAGAAACAATGCTCAAAGAACTAAAAAAGACATTGCTGGTGAACAACCTCACACACGAAGAGCCCAACTAAAGCAGCAATTGCCATCGAACATGTAGTAGGCAACACAACCTCTTGTTACCTTGTGCTGTGAGTTTATTGAACTCTAGCGATCGTCATAATTCACACAACCTCTAGTGTAAAAATATAAATGTTACCCAAATGAAACAAATAATGTCATGCCGAACTTACAGTGTTTAGGTTCTTCCAAGACCATTCAATTCCGTTGACCTGATTGTGAAGCTTCTCCGTCATGATGCTTTCAGTATCTTGGTAGTCGAGATGAGTGAGATAGACTACCAATAAAAAAATTGCACCAAAACTTTAAGGGTTCGAGTCTAAGTAACTACTTGCTTCATTTGCACAAACTAAACAGCATTTTCAATCACACAGCTGTGTTGCAAATTACACAATACTCTGAAAATTAGACAACATTCTGAAAATCAGATCGGAATTGATAAAATCTGCTCTCTGCATTTCACAAAGCATTGTACACATTTTTGGTGACTACAATAACATGTAAATGAGCCTCCTTATAATTCCGCCATCAAGGCAAATAAAATAATTAAAACGCGTGTAAGAAAGTTACAGCATAATAAGAATGTTCTATTTTCAATTGATAATTAGATCGTAACCTTACTATACTAGACAAAAAAGCATGAATAACTAAATCCTTTCAAGACATGTGTGCATTGGTTCCCAGTAACTTTTAGAACACTAAAGTCATTGAAGAGTTAATAGAGAAATTGTTCAGATGTCACATACCTAACGTTTCTCTCATAGTCTTGTACATGTTGATCGCATCTGTGTCCTTCATGAATTCACGAACAACTTCTCCCTGTTCATTCTCAACAACCAGCACCTCCTCCGGTTTGGCCATTCGTGAGATCATAATTCGTCGCAGCTATCCGTCAAGAAAATTAGCAGATAAACATTAAAATACAGACAGGTTTTAAAATGGAATTCTGTTAACAAGGGCTTATAATTAAATTTAGGCTTAAATAATATCTTTGCAAAAGTACAAGCATGAATTAAAGCATCCCAACAATAAAAACACTCTTGTACAAAGTTACTATAATTTGCACAAAGCATAAAATCCAAAAGGTTTCAAAACACATTGTTGGGAACACGTGCATAACCTGCCCTATAGTTTACTGTGGTGGCCTATACCTGTGCTTGTATGAATGTGGGATTGTCTCATTGGACATCCTTTTCTTTGGATCTCTCTTTCTCCTGCTCTGTGCAATGGAGGGTAAAGTTTAAATAGGAGTGTCTTTAACTAGGAGTGTCCTTCTCTACAAATAGAAGGAACACATTATTCTAAGGGAGTTCTGATAGTCATTCTTGTTTTGGAAGGTTGTGAGCGTTCAGCCCGTTGCTGATTTTCTGCGTGTGACTGTCTGAATCTCAGTTTAGTCATTAAGCTAGAAACAGACTTTCCCTGTTTAATGTACGCCATTCTCTCGCGGTTCCGTTTCCTTCGAGGACAACTGTGATGATGTTGTGCCTGTCTTGCCTGCGTATCAACCGTCAGCAGTTTCTTGACTTCCGTGTCGTTTTGCTGTCTTCTTGACTGACGAAGGTTATGTATAACTTGTGTATAAATGATTAAATTGATATTTTGATCATATCCCTACAGCCTTAATCATTTTCTCAGTTATAGCATTCAACAACATACATTAAGTGAAGCAAACAAAGCAGCAGCATTCCATAACTCAGATGGAAGCAGACTTATCTGAACAATGACTAAATCAATACCAACTGTAAATTTAGCTACAACTCTAGTAATCTTACTTTGCTCAAAACTGGTGTGTACAGAAGGCGTCTTGGAGGCGACTCTGGTTTCATGATGAATCTAGATGGTGAAGATGGAGTGAAGGGGCTTTCCCGATAGAGATCCGATGCCAGTGCATTCCAGTATTCCAAACAAATCTTAAAGATTTCGGTGTCATCAGCTTCAGATATGAGCAAGAGGTATGCCAGACTCTACAAAAGAAACCAACTGCATGTAAGATAACACAACTCAACTAATGCATACAAGAACCATTCACCCTAACAAAGAAAACATGACAATTGTGAAAACTGTATTATTTAGTAGAACCAATTTAAAAGGACTAAGATTCAAACCCCAGACACAGAAGAAATAGTCATTATAAAGTATATAGTTTCTCTCATCATGCTAATTAGCCCAGACAAAAATCGTATAATAACTAAACTTGCAGAGCTGTTTGGTCCCCTCTCTCAAAACCAATTTAATTTAAACTAGATGCAGCTTCAGTGGCTTTGGCCTTCCTCTGTAGGCAGCAATTATATTTATTAGACTAGTTAAAACAGGATACGCTCTATTGAAAACTACACTGACTCACCTCCAGAAGAGGCTCCTGCAATTCTGCCTTCGATTCAACCAGTGCACCATGTTCTTTGAGGAAAGTGCATAGAAAGAGACTAAGATTTTGAATAAAGTTCTGTTCGTCATCTTTGCCTGCCTTGTATGCCTCCTTTATATTTGTTGTTAGTGGGATCATCTGTAAAAGCAGGCCAGAACTTTACTATTTATCTTAGCACAATTTTATCACTATACACATTAAAGCAGCATCAAGCCAGCCAAATGTTTCAGCACAGCAACACAGTTAATACTGAAGTGTGCAAAAGGATGTACAAGAATTCTTTCAACAGGCAGCCTGAGATATAAGCTTTGACTGCTATTCATATGAACTTAATTTAATGCAAAACATAATATGCTCTTGGATACCTGTCCCTGAAAATTCCATATCAAATTTATATGACTTTCAGTGATTTGATTTATAACAACTTAATCGGTATAACACAGGCAGATATTGGCAAAATTTTCTTTGCAAGGCAAAAGGCTGATTGGTTAGAGTGCTCGGTTTGTTAAGCAAACAGAGCTCCTTGCCGTCTCTGATATGATTAATGTGTATGGACTTTAACCATGTTTTGCACTAATGATTGTTCCACGACATTAATTGATGCTGCATCATTAGACTGTGGTGTTTAATAGATGCAGATATAATATGGACACATAAAAATACATAAATTATCAAATCAAATAGAGATTAGAAGCTCGAATAGATATCAATGGCTTTACCTGTTTTAGCTGGACCACCGTCTGGGCAAAGAGCTGCACAAACTGCTCATCATACTGAGCAACTTGCACACCAGCTGAAATATAATTCATACATTGTTAATACCTAGCTTCAAAGCCTAAATAAAAGCAACAACCTATCATCATTTACCCAAGAAACTGTCTGATAATGAATGCATGATATGAACATTCTGGACACTATGAACAATAATATGACCTGACATTACATGGATTCCAGAAATATTCTGGAACATTAGGAAATGGTATTATTCATGTGGGATAGGCCTTACGCTCCTCTAAACCGATAATGCAGAAAGGTAAATGTAACACATTTTGCTTGGACACTCCTACCAAAACTCATAACATGATCCTCGGCTAATAAAATTTTTTCAGAGGTGCAGACAAGACTGCAGCACTCCAAAGTCTGCACAAGAGACCTTTTCAACCTCCCAACTTATTTTGGTTCTCATTTATTGACCAAACAAGGATGAAGAACAGAGCATACTGATTTCTTGAGTCTGTTGGAATCAGAATGCAGTAGAATGTAGACTAAGTAGAAGTAATTCATGTATACCTTGGAAGCATTGCACTTTACAATTTATCATTCATTCAAGTATTAACTTGAGTTAAGATCACATAATTTCATTGTGACTGCAATCATTGCATCAACAAAACCAAACAACCACCCAGGTGTCAAATACTTCCAAAATGGTTATTCACAAGCATATAAAGCAGCCTTTTCAGCCAAAACGAAACCAACTTCACAATGATTGACATCTTAGGCATTTTTTCTGGAATAGCATCATGGTGCATCATAACAGTTACAGCAAGGCTGTGCAGTGTGCTCAGTGAAAATGCTTTAATAATTTCAAATGTTAAAACTGAGCAATTTGTATTCTTACCAATTTCGGTCAAGCACTTTAGAGACACATTTCTGAAAAGTGGAACGCTCAAAAACTGCAAGGAAAACAACATTATTACCAGCTTTCATCTGACTGCATGATTTCAGCAGTGTTTGGTGACTACACATAAATGCAAAACTACTTAATATACTGTTTTCTAAAACTCTCATCACAGTATAGTGAGTCACAAATGATTGCAGCATGCAAGGTGAAAAACCGGTAAAATTAAACTACAAGCATTATACAGTGGGCTTAAAGAGTCACATCACAAAACAAGAAAGATGCCGGTCTGGCAGACCACTGGAATGGTTTCATTTGCTTTGCTGGCATTAATCAGTTTGCCCAGGTGCTTATTATGTAATGTAATGAAGCCCTTATATAGCACCACTCAAATCAGACGCACTCACGACTCAAAACATAACTAAACGAAGAACAAAACAGTCTTCAGGCGCTTCCAGAAGGCAGAGATAGAGCAGGCCCTCCCAAAGAGAAAGGCTGTTCCAGCTGGTGGAACCCACCAGGTTTACTGTACAACCACTCTGTAATAATCCTATCCCATAAACAAGTAGCATAACCTGATTAGTCCAAGTTGGGGAACAAGTATAGCAATGACATTTTGAATGTTGGAATCGGTCCACCCATCCTCCAAGTAAATGAAACAAGCACCAGACCTCACCCAGAGTACACGATCTACATTACTTCATTGCATCACAAATTATGACCAAAACCTTCTAGATAAGAGATCAATTTGTATGTTATAAGTTTTAATATTTGCCATACCTTGTAAATAAGAGTTGGAATTAGCTTCGTCTCAAAGATGTAGCCCAACGGAATCCAGTTTAGAAATCGTAGCAGTGTATCCAGAGTGGCACCAACCAATCCTGCATTCTGAGAAGAGTCCTGTAAGCAGTCAAATTTCTTACAACTTAGTACCAGTGTATCAGTATCTCTTCAACAATAACACACTGTAATCAGACAAGGTCAGCACAGAGTAGACATATTACATTACATAATAAAGAATGACAATACAGCACCAAATTGTCACAGGCACATACAAGATGAACCATGTCTTCTGCAATGCTTTAGTGGCATAGCTTCTATTATCACATACATTTTTTGAATAAGCAATTTCTCTTTTTGTTGTCTCAAAAGGTAATTTTCCTGATACCTAATTACTATGATAGTTTAGTCAAAACATACTATAGTTAGCAAGTGCATTCTAGATTCGATCATTAGATGCTATTTCAGATTTCCTGAGCCAGGTAGAATGAGATTGCAGTAGAAATAATTCATGTATACCAAGTCACATGTTGAAGACATATTCATTTTGGTCTGCATACTAATGCCGGCTACATGCGTGTGTAGGCTATACAAGACCATTTTACATAGTTTCTGAATTTATGTGTGGGTTCTGCACAAGTGAGGGTTATGTACGTGACCTGCTCAGGTCACTAGTGTAAAAATATGGTAAACTGCAGAACTTTAGAATGGAGAGTTGTGTGGTATATGCAATGCATATAGCATACAATTGATGGTAACTTCCAACATTTAACACTTTAATGGTGAGCTGCATAAAGTTTCCGAGTCGCCTTTAGGACACTCGCGTTGTTAATCAGCTAATTACCCATCTGAATGCCAATAAATGCATATTAACGAAACTTAAGTAAAGTAAAATCCAAATTAAGAATCTGCACTCACCAGAAGAAACTGGCATAATTCGAATATTTTAGCAAATTCACTACACATGCTCTCCTTCAGATGCTTGGCTTTAGTTTGAGTCATTTGTCCACTGGAGAAATCAAATACTTCCTCACTGAAATGGCAACATTGAACATGGTGAAAAACTTTACAATAACTTGATTAATACTGTTTTCTGTATAGGTAAAGTAAATAAAAAGATCATTTATTAAATTATAAATATTAAACAATGAATTTAAAGATTACTCAACCGAAAATAATCAATTATATCAATAACCTTGTCTGTTACATTCTGATTAGCATTTTGTAGTCTTTGCTCATGCTTTTCCCCAAGTGTAACTTTCATGGTTGCAAATACAAGCAACTTACATACTCATCTTGTATATAGTTCCCATTATTAAAATGATGACTTCAATTTATTTGCAGATGGGCATAAAATATTTATAATGTCCAAATATCCAAACTGACATACTACAAACTTCACCTCAGTTACACTCAGTTGTCCAACTTTAAACCTGACATCTTATATAACTCATATTTTGCTTGTGGTTGTCTTGCAACCAAAGTCCACCCAAGCAGACCGTAAAGCTAAAGAAATGTCAAGTACACTAAGGTTGGAAGCCAAATACCCTCAATGTTCTTTTATTCACTTTACAGGGCTCTCAATCTACGTAATTGATTCCATGGATAGTAAAACACAACAGCACCTGAGAAGTTTTAGAATGATCATGTTGTTTTGACACAGCGATTCATTAGTTCGACTTGATCCTACAATGTCGCTGATGAAGGTTGGCCAGTTGTGAGGCCACTCGTATTTCAGAATCTTCAAAGGAATACATATAATCTTGTCACAATCTTGAAATGTTTCAATAAAAACAGTGTAAAATCTTTAATTACAGCATCGAAGAGTAGGACATAGACTGATTCATATAAGAAAATGCCCCTATAATAATAGTAATAACAAAGCCGATTTATAAGGCGCCGTAAACATGGCCCTAACCACTACAAGGGCGCCGTACAACCTGAAAGTCAGCAGACAGGATATGCCTTAGAACAGTGGTTCTCAACCTTTTTGACATGGGGACCCACTTTGCAGCATCTAGATCCTAACAAGACCCACCACTTCAAAACCTGGCAGCAAGTAAGTATGTATTAGGCAATTTACAAGGCGCCTTATAAGAACCTCTCGAAGACGCTAAACGTAGCTACCCAACAGATCTAAATAAATGCGGTTTGAGTAATTTAGAAAAGTTGGCTGCAAGCCGTGCAATGTTGGGAAGTTGTAAAGGAAGAGCGTTCCAGTATGATGGTCCAATGCATGAGAAGGCACGGTTTGTTCACATCGATGTACGGGAGAGCGGAACCATCAAGTCCCCACGAGCCGCAGCACGCAAGAATTGACAACCTGGCTGACTGGAGACAGAGCTCTCTGATGTATTCTGGAGCCCCCGTTATCTGTTCCACGAGGGTGATCTTGAATGTGATGCTATCCTCAACCGGGAGCCAGTGCAATGTGTCACGCATATAGCTTGAACTATGCGAGCATTTTGGCAGATTGGCAACGACTCGAGCGGCGCAGTTGAGATCGGATTGAAGCTGTCTTATCCGGAACTTTGGCAGACCCGCAAGGACATCGTTGCAGTAGTCCAGCCAAGTCAGCACTAAGGAGTGGACAAGAGTCATAACGGCATCAATTGACAGATTTTGCCGAATGACTCTAATCTGGTGCAGTTGATAAAAGCAAGACATGCAACGGGAACTAACGTGTTCCTCTAAGGACAGGTCTTCATCCAGAAGAACTCCCAGGTCCCAGACGACACGTTGAACCTTCCAATGAGGACTGCTTTAATCGCCCTTGTCATCCCCCTAACGCGCTTATCTCGTGCCCAGCCACATAAATCCAGTTTTATTCAGGTGCAATCTTAGACGCTTGGAAGACATCCAGATCTGCACTTGCTCCACAATTGCCAAGATTTTTGACACGCACTCCAGTACCTCAGATGGGCGGCATGTCAAGTACAGTTGGGAGTCGTCGGCATATGCCATATTGATGAACCCGGGTTCCAAGCAAATTATTTGCTCCAAGAGCAAATAATTTTTAATCTTTGTTAAATCAGTAAGTCACGCATCAATGCATTCTACGACTAGCCATGATAGCGTATACATGTAACAAGACTAAATAAATGACAATAAAATTGCATAATGTCAAAAAAAATATAAAGATAAACTCATTATTATTTGACTCACATGGAGTCAATGTTGATGAGATGGCGATGCTTGCATTCTGGTCAGAAATAGGCCTAAGTCAATACGTGGGCTGATGTTGGTTAGACACAATCATTATTTACACAGAACCTAGTCCTTTTTGTAATCGTAGCTGAACAGCCGGTCTCATAGAGGTAGGTAGTTTAAAATGGCAGCAACACTGACAAGGCCTTGATTTATCGAAAATATAGCGCATTACATTCATGTGACAATATTTTTCAGTGGAAAGAAAATGGGATTTCGAAGAAAAGTTGGCGACCCGCTTGAATATCCTTTGCAACCCACTTGTGGGTCGCGACCCACAGATTGAGAATCACTGCCTTAGAAAACCGAAACACTTTCATTTAGTTTTAATTGACATATTAATATATAACACAAGAACTCATAGAAGTCAAAATATAACTGCATTTATTTCTACATGATAAGCATTTCTGCTAAGTCACAAATTGTTGGCCGACACACAAGCAGCGAATCTACAGATTCCAATTGACAGCTGACATATAGCATAGATTGTCAATTGCTCATAGTCTAAGGGCTAAGTTGCATCAATAGGGTAGAACCAAATAATAAAATACAATAAAATACCACAGTAGAAATCTATATAAATGAAAAGCGGTATTTTGTCTGTCCGTGTGTCTCTGCCTGGCAATGCATTTGCACGGTTTTAGAGCTATTCACTCCAAACCTTCACCGTTGGCTTGGGGAAGACCTGAAACACGCAGTCGAGGGGTTTGTGAAACCCGCGGCTACCCTCTTCCTGCTCCCCAGGGCCAAAAACCTGTCTCAGGACCCCCAAGGAAAGCTTCCTTCTCAGTCTCAAATCGGGCGAATGTCTGGGCCCCGGCTAGTGTACAATAATTGAGTTCTTCATTGACTACATCACGACCATTAAAAAGAACATGCACATACACATTAACATGCTCATTCTCTTATTTACCTGAACTAGAATCATGTTTAGCTTTCCGAGGTAGACCTTTTCTCGTTCAGCGAAAGCAGGGTCAGAGGAAGTCTTGATGATGAGAGCAACAATATACTTTCTAATGCCTGTAATGCAGCATCAATAACTGGTCAAAAACAACATTCTTAAATTGGATTCAAAAATAAACAAATTACAATAATACGTTAAAATTATTATGACAACTTAATAAACATGACAAAAACTTAAGCAAACAGTAAATGTCTGCAACATCAATCCAAAAACTGTTGTCCTCATTTCAAAGCTGATGCTTCTAAAATCTACAATTTTACATAAATCATCTTCATTTAAGTGACAATATACAACGCTGATGTTCTTAATGAGGCCCGAAAAGAGGAGTATATAACATTTACTGAGTGCTCAAAAATATAGTTACCTTCACACTGTGGTCGTGGAAGCACCTTCCAACGCGTCTTAATGACATTTTCCAGTATCTGCAATGCATAATACTTGGTCTGTTGATTCTGTGAATATTCTAGTATGGTATCCACTCTTGTCCAGGCATTTGGGTGCTCTTTGAATGTTGTAAGAAACTCTTGTGCCAGGCGTTGCTGTAACAAAAACATTATTGCTGATAAAGTAAGTACTGATAAATCATACAACTCTCCTTTGACTGTAAATGTTCATAGCTAAACTTAAAACTATGTTTCAGGATCTCATTTTATTTCGATATATTCTCAAGAAAACTGCATACAAGTGCTTTTTACAAATGGGTATCTGCATATACCCAGTGCTGTTAAAGCAGTCAGTCACCCCATTAAATATCGGGTGCGGTTCGTGTGACCTGGTAGAAGAACAGCAACCCGTGTTTGCAGATGATGTTCCTATACAAGATACTGAACAGCTTCAAAAACTTCTGCCTCAGCATAACATTCATGATCCCAAAAATACCATAACATAGTGTAATGCAGAGATATGTACAAAATTGTAATGGAACCAGCATCGGCTAACAAAATAAACTGCAAACACTAACCGTACAACTTTATGTTCACAAATACTAAATATTTAAAAAATCCTCAGGACTGGTGAAGTACAGATGTAAAGCAAAATACCTAAAAGTGCAAGCTGCAAATAGTGTCTTTACCGTTAATTCATCTTACCTGCTGTCCTTCAGCACTGTACATGCAAGCTACAACACTGTCCAAAAGATTGATGTCGAGCTTCTGGTTAAAGTCAAGAAGCTTCTCAGCTTGTTCGATAGACATGTTGGATCCAACAGAAAGTACAGGCATTAGGCAAGATCTTTATTGATAATCGATGTGAATACTTTCTAAAACAACAATGAAAAAAAACATTGAACAGCAGTCGATTATAGGTAATTGCAATCAACAAAGGCATCCATCAGCCAAGAGGACAACAGGAAGAATTCTGTTATTACATTCAGCAAAACAGAAATGCAATGCTGCCATCTGTCAAACACCATCACAATGACTGCTCAAGTCGATGTTATATTATCAAAGTTAACGAAATCTACAAATGTTTAAAACATAACTGTAATAACTGAATTTAGAAACCTCCCACAACAATCAATTGAAATATAAATACATTTTAAACCTTCATCTAACAAGATGAACCTAACATAAATCTATATGCAATTCTGAGAACTTGGAACACTATGGAAACCATGCTCAATCGTGTATTTAGCTGCCAAAATATCACAATATTCAGATGAAAACTCATATTGTGCAGTGTTTCTCTGGCAGAAAATTCGGCCTCACACTGCACGTAAAAATTACTTCTGTGACTGAAACCTTTTCGGATATATAATTAATAAAAAAGACACTAACCCTAACCAACTCACAATGCCTAACCTGACCCACGCAATCAATACTCGCTTAATTTGTTTGGAGAAAGTGTGCATAAGAAATTTTTTATGTGCAACATTTCATAAATAGTTCACACTTTTGTGCACAGGTCCAAGCTGAATGTTTATGACCTATAGTTAAATTAACATCATATCTATAAGTTTATGGTGATAAGTTCTGATAACCTAAGAAAAGTCTCTTGTCTAACGATAAAGAAGGGGGTGTATTGATCAGCCAAGGAACCAAAGTTTCTGGAGTAAAGTAGGCTGGAGCCGGCTAGGAAATGTGATTAATGTAGTCTCATGAAAAAATTTTCTCACACTAATTTCTTGTGTGCGTTGCCACCACGGCCCGTGTGCAAGCGCACATGCATACAGCCTGCAGGGAAATTTGTTCACGATGCCTAACCTGTCCCTCAAGATAAATAATATTAAAAACATTATTTTTAACAGCGTGCATACACTGAAGACTACATTTAAGCACAAGTCTTCACCCACAAAACTTTTTGAGGTCAATCCTTGAAGTAAAATTTTGGCCTGTATACAATTTTGGCTTGTATTGCAGCCGAACTTTCTGCAGCAGAAGATTTACCCATCCTGATTAAGAAATTTACTTTTGCCAACTTTAATCTAACATTATATTTTTAAAATGTAATGTACACTTAACAATTTGAATATTGATTAAGTCTCATTTGATAAGGTCACGATATTTAAGCAGTTCCATTTTTAAACATTAACTCATTTACTACATAAAATTTGTTAATCATGGTCAAAAAAGTCAAGCTAGATATGCACTTTGCATACTGTACTGTTTACACAAGTGTCAGTCAGAGAATAATTTAAGATATCATTGCATGAAAGATGGTAGAGCCGTAGACTAAGATATGACACTTCCTATATCCTTTGTGTATCTGAACATTCACGTCACCTTCCTGCGGGTACAATGATTACGATTGTCGCTGCTAAGATGCCACTAACCTAGTCGCTATGCCATGTAGCGACTGGATTTTGCTTATGTGCTTTGACCACCACACAGACCAAATACACAGCGAGATAGGAAGTGCCACATCTAAGACTAAGACTCTACTACCATTGATTGCATTATCTTGTTTTACAATACATCGTCATTTCACCTGCAATAACAAGTAATCAGAATAAAATTGACAACAAAAAACTGAATTTCAACTGTACTACCAAACGCAAATTACGTAGACCTGGCGTCTAAATAATATCCTTTATATATACACATATATAATACACATACTACCATGTTACGATCGACCACTAACTTAAACTGCACTGGTCCTAAAACGGCACAAATTCATACAGAATTTTTTTAAACTTCATTACCAAATTAATAACATTTCCAAATCCTTACAGGAATAACCGCTTACGAGAGAATGACAACAATGGTGATAGATCTGATACGATGCACAGACGATTTAAAAACGGTAGCGCGCCGTAAAAAGAAAAGATGGCGGCGCCCACGCTAAAACCACATTGACCGAATCAACAACAAAGAAATGAAACCATAAAATCAGTCCCTATTTGAAGGAATCACGACGAAACCGAAAAATTCTCAATCATTCCACTTACAATCTGACCAAGTCGCCTTCTCCTAATATTTCACTTTTCACAGGAAACCGGTTAAAACTGGACAAGTACGCCATTCCTTATAACGCTCGGCTATTTCCGCATGGAAAAATCCCACCGAAACCACGCAATATGATTCCTTAATAAATTTTAAAAATAATTAGTATCAAATATTAACATTGAGAATCATATATTATTTGATGAGTAGTTATTAAAATTAAAAAATAATGTGAAAGTAAAAAAGTTAAAACTTCGACAATATTCGTAAAATTAGTATGTGTGACGTCAGTGATGTTGACTGCTATTGGTTGGTTCACAACAAAGATTTTCATAATCTTTGGTTCGACGCAACGATGTCTATCTCGCACTAGACTCGTCAATCATAATCTCAAAATTACTGGAGCGGTATTCAATGTTAAGACAATGTTAACGCTAGTACCCGTATTAAATATGGCCTATACCCGACTAATGGGTTTTATCGCTATTCATGAGACGGTATTAGCCCTCTAGTCGGGGTATAAGTCTAATCCCACTTAGAGGTAGGTTTAAGTCCGCTAATACCAGTTTAAAGGTGAAAAACAAGATGGCAACCCTTGCGCTTCGTCGCATTCGACGTCGATTTAGACGTTGAAAGTGTTTGAGAAGCACTGTATTTACTCGCCTCTTTCACTGAACGCCAAAATTATATTGCTTTTAATTTTTGTGTCAAATATTTTCAAATTTGACGAGATGGCCGACGATATGGCATGCGATATGTCGCCACTGTAGAGCAGTGTGTATAATAATAGGACTACCATTTATTGGCTGCAATTGGTTTGTTCTCACAAGTCTACAGCGTAGCACCAGCTCATTCACGAGCGCTGCGTCTAATCGGAGGGTTTGTCCTAATGGTAGTTCCAATAATAGTGAAGGTCCGGTTTCCGGAGGGATCAGAGTAACTTTACGGCGAGAGTTGGGAAGGGGAAGAATATCATTTATTGTGTCTAATTTAAGCCACTGCTGATAGTTATAAGCAGCCTTATAGGCAATTTCCAGACAAATGCAATTTTAATAAACGGGTAATGCAGTCGTTCATGTTGCCGTATTGATCAACAAAATTCTTTACGCTTGTGAACGTTCCGATCTTTAGCGGTATCATAGGGCATAAACACTTTTGTGGATGCACAGTAGCCCGTCATCTACAGTTATGCGGTACTTGTACCCAGATTAACTACTCCGCCCACTAAGTCGCGCTCGTGAATAGCTACCACGGGTACCACGGGTTAGTTTTAGCCAGGTTTTAGCTAACCCCGAACTAAGCTCTAATACCGTGTTACCTTAAAGGAAAAGTTTTGTGTGCGATGAGTTTTGCGATAAACTGAATAACGAATTTGTCAATCAAACCTGAACTCATCGAGTGGGGCTACATCCAAGAAGTGCCATATTCAAGTCCATCGCCGGTCAGTTCCTTCATGAATCAGCTTCTGATGCAGTAAGAATGAAGACTCGTATGAAACGTATTTCAAGGTACATTTGCTTTTGACACCTGATTGGATATAAGTCGTCACGTGTGTATAACAGTTCAGGTTCAGTTCAAGTTCAGTTTGGGTCCCTTAGGCTTCTCTTTCTCTTTCCTTATTGATCCGTCTCTTACATAATTTCGTTAAGCTGTTATGTTTTATTGTACTTCGATTCGTTTTGGTTTGTGATGCAATTACATTTGTACCCATCAGCCCCTGATGGGTACTTTGAGAGTAGGGCTGAATAGGGCTGCATAATTTAGGGCACATGTGAAACCTAGAAAGAATATATCAGCCAGCATATAATAAGATTACAAATAATACCTGGGAACAATAAGCAGATCTCTCACTCTGTGTGTGTATATATTTGTATATATATATATATATATATACACACACATATATATACACACATATAATACATATAGCATTCATACAGTATTCTTTTCAGTCTATTTCTCACTTACACGCGCATCGGTCATTATCACGTAAAATCAGCCTGAATTCAAGCCATTGTGAATCATAATGTGAGGATGAAAAGAATACTGGGTGAGTCATATGAAACGTTTGAAGAAGCAATGTATTTGGTGAAAGGTCATGTCTAGGTTGTGGGCAGGAGAATTAGCAGCGCAGGTTTCGGTGAATGAAGAATCAAGGTTGAGGTAATAATAGGGTTGACTTGTTCCCGTACAGCTATTAGGTCTATTGAAGTACTAAGCACTTAGTTCTTATTGTGCAAGTCTACACATCGGTCAACGCAGTTCCTCCATTCGTCTCTTGTGCACGCGTGAGCATTTATTATAGACGCTATGCAGGTCGAAATGCTTCCCTTCCCTTCTGCTTTTAGGTGATATCCATTACAATATACATGTATGTGCGTGCTTGTGTCTGTGTATATATATAAGAGTTATAAACGTCAAAGGAGATCATAGGATTAAATTCCTGCTCCTGCGTCGACCGCTTAATATCATAGGCGTCTCATTTCCCCCTGCCCTCGGCTCATCGGACGTCGGAACCAGTTGAGACCGGTTGCTTCGGTCTCATATTCCTAGCGCTGCCCTGGCGGCTAGAGGACTCTCGTCGATGAATTGTCGCTGAAGTGACCGCCATGCCTGGCCGAACAGCTGAGGGATTAAATTCAGCCTCTGCTGTCGAATTTCGTCTTCTCGGCGATTCGCATGGATGGCCTCGTCGTGCGGTCGCTCCTTAAGTGCAGCTCGATAGTCTCTGAAGGCGTATAGGGCAGATGCCCCAGCGGTCCTCCCTCCAATTCGTCGTTAGCTGTCCTCCATGCAGCCTCTGAGTTCCGATGCATTTCTTTAGCGCCTTTGCAAAAACTCCAATCGTGACAAGTTCCTTCATGGTGACACAGTAATTGCGTTCGGCGTTGGATAGTAGACGGCCACCCTAAGCAATCACTCTCTCTTCCTCGTCTATCCGTTGCGACAAAACACCACCAAGTCCCACATCGCACGCGTCACAATCCAACAAATAGACACCTGTGGCAGTTAGTTGTGTACGGATCAGAAATGTAGTCAATAAAACCTTCAAGCGAGCAAATGCGTCCTGACAAGTGTCGTCCCAGGTGAAAGATCGACCCTTCTTAGTGAGTGCGAAAAATTGCGTATAAACATTCGGTAATACAAGCACAAGCCCAGGAATGCACGCACATCACTTAATCATCTAATATCTTGGATGCGTCAACCACCGCTCCATCCGGGGTAACAACACGGCCCAAGAACGGTACGGTCCGACGAAGCAATTTGCATTTGCTTGGTTTCAGCCTAAGGCCTCTCGTAATAGCTGGAACACCTGCATTAATCTGTTCAATTGCTCTTCTATTGTGCTTCCAAAGGTTATAATGTCGTCAAGATAAACTAAGCAGATTTCAAAGTTCAAACCCGACAACACGATATCCATCAGTCTCTGGAAAGGGGCGGGGCAATACAGAGCCCGAATGGCATTACTTTCCAACCAAAAATGCCTCTCCTCATGACAAACGCCGTCTTGTCCGCTTGTTAGCCTGATAGTTATAGCAGAGTCAAATGCATATGCGTGCATTTACAATAGGTAAAGAGGTTAAGTGGCAGTAGTTATATGCTATGTACATAATATCATATATGCGCATACGTAAGGACGTCTAAATAGCAATGTCAATTGTATGCCACATAGCTGTATTGCAGATAAACGTCGGACTGATAAAACTGTTTGGGCTTTCCTATCGGAAAAATTCCAGCTGCATATCTATTGTTTTGTGAAAGCATATTAAGTTAAAGTAATATATATGAACACTGAAAATGGTTACACTGCAATTTTCGGCTATATACTACGGGTATTATTACAACTAGCTCATAATCACAATATTTAATGTATGCCTAAATACTTTGTACATACATGTAGATGAAACCCTTACCTTCAACTGTTGCTTTCTATCCCGTAGTCTCTTTGATCTCTCACAGCGTTTCTTTGGCGGCTGCTATTGCATCAAACTTCTGGTGACCGAGATGAAGTGTTGGCACCCAGTCTATGGCATGAACATGCCATGGCGAGGCTGCCTTATCTGAAAAACTTCTCATGTCAGAACGCAAAATAGTTGTTTGATAATCAATGAAAGTAGTTGGGTAATCAATGAAAACAGTTCATTTTAAAACTTACATCATTTAGAACATGGCCCATAATCGTTTGGTTTACCGATATAATTACCTAATAATTAATGTCAAAATCATAATTTACACCGACCTATGTCGTGTTTAATGTCATCATACAGGCTAACCTTTGATAGAGGCCAACTCGAAAATTCTTCACATGACCACATCCATTACATCAAGCACACTGCTTATGCAAAGAATACATATTAAATATGTTTACCCACGGTATTCTATGCATAAGCAGTGCATATGCATAAACTGAAATTTTCAGTTTCTCAAAAGGAAAACTGAGAAAAAGTAGTAAAACGCATCGGTACATTGTGATTATAAATATGCCTACCTACCAGCTCACTACTTATTTAGAGTTAAATAAGTTGCTTCCGTAACACAAATCCGGCTTTCGGAAGGGTCATTCTACCGAGGCGCTGTTACGCCGTCTCCTTTCCGACATTTATGGAACTATCGAAAATTTGCAGCATACTTTACTGGCTTTGTTTGACATCAGTGCCACTTTTGGCATGGTCGATCTTGTTTCAGGGGGTAGAGATTTCATTTGGACTGTCTGGTAACTTTCTTAGCCCGTTGGCCACATCCATTTATCTGCTGTAGCAAGGAGGGCTACAGCATAGAGTGTCTGGACTTGGAAAGACAACGCAGAGCCATCAACAACAAGGCGTAGAACGTGACGATCTTCCAGAACCAAGTCGACCTCTGTCCAGTTAATTTCTAAGCTACGTGTAGATAGACGGTCGTATATGTGATATAAATATATTTCTTTAAACATCAAAGAAGCGTCGTTGTTCGTGTTTGGTGGATGAAAAAACGAACCGTCACGGATCAAGAAGGATCGTGACAGAACTGTTATCCGTCATCTGCTTTACGAAGTTATATCGGCAGTACCTGTTGGGAAAGGAATTTGTTTTGAGAACCGACCATGCTACCATCCGGTGGTTGCAGCGCACTCTAGAGCCTATTCGTCAGCAGTCGCGGTTGCTGGAACGCCTTGACGAGTGTGTGTGTATGTGTTTGTTTGTGTGTGTGTTTGTGTGTGTGTGTGTGTGTGTGTGTGTGTGTGTTTGTGTCAGTCTTGCAATTCAAGATTATGTGCCCTGTTCTCTACATCTTTCTGTTGTTATGTACAATCTAATGCCACGTGCATCATACTCTGCCGTCTCACGGCCTCTTTTCACATTATTCAGCTGGAGTGACCTACGTGATACGTGACTCGTATGTTATGTGCGTGCGTGTGTCTGTATGTGTATATGTTCTTTATAATTGAAATGCAAATATCCTACGTCTTTACCTCGGATAGTGCGTCCATTGAAAGAGAGGCACAAAGCTAATAATTCATTGTTCCATAATAGACCACTCAATCGACGGTCATACTTTTGCATCGAGCTTTTAAAACAAACTCCAGAGTTTCGCTGTATGCGTATGTCGATCTTCAAAAGCGGGAACATCTGAATAGTTTGGTTGGAGAGAGGGAGGCCGAGGACGGGTAGCGATGCCATTATTGTTTACATACTGCCACTCTGCAGTAATAGAAACAGATCACCAAATGTGACGCCTGTCAATACAAGAGACGTATTGCTTGTATGGAAGAGGGGAGATTCTACTCACTTTCTTTTAGGTTGTTCTCATACAGACTCTCTGAAACGGACATTATAATGCATTCATACATGCATACATGCATAAATAAATGAATAAGTAAATAAATAAATATATAAATAAATAAATTTATTTATTTGGCATCATGGCATCACAGTTATCTGTGTACATTATGCCACAATGTCTTAGTCTTGCATTTCACGATTATGTGCCCCGTTATCAACGCACGTCTGTTGTTATGTCCAGTCTTTTGCCATGTGCGTCATACACTGCCGTTTCCCGGCATCTTTACCCTATTCACATAGACTCCCCTAATTGTTCCCTCTGGAGCTACTACAATTGACAAGGTCTGACCGCAGCCCTAACGAATACTTACTGCCTGCTAGCTACCGATCAGTCGCCTGGGATACACTCTTACCAAATGGACCGCTTTGGGCAGTCTATCTGAATAGGCTCAAATGGGTCAAGTAGGCAGCTGAGGGAAATGCACTGGAAATAACAATTGAAACAATGATCGCGTCTCATAGTAGTCCTTATAATTATATGCATCTAAACACCTGTACTTGATATGCCACTCATATGCCTTCGATCGTGCCTGTATTCGCGCCTGTGTTCGTTGTGGACTATATATAATATTATAGTTTCATTCCCTATATAAGTATAGCGCAGCACAGATTATATAGATATGTGTATATGTATATACACACACGCGCGCGCACGCACACACACATACTGACTGATAAAAGTTTATTTAACGACGCATCCATAACGATGATGATATGCGTCAAACACGAACAGTTATACAGAGTACATATTTACATTGTCGATAAGTGTCTTTAAGTGTCTAGTTTTTAATAATGTTTTATGTATTAGTATGTAATAATGTTTTACATGTAATATAATATTGTATAGTAGTGTTCGCACTACAACAGTAGTTGTTCATTGTCTATTTACTGTAGTCCTAGATCTTCCGACCGGTAACTGCCAGCCACTTGTAGATGGTGTCCAAGCAGCTGGTTTGGCTGAGTGCGGTGCTTAGTTCGTACGGCCAGTCTTTCCGTGCGCACATTCGGATGAGTACGTCCTGGAGGCCCAGCTGGGCCGGACACTCCAGCAGGAAGTGGCGCACGGTTTCCTGGACGTCACCGCACTCGTCGCAGTTTCCGGTCGGGTGGCGGCCCCACAGCTTCATCTGTGGATTTAGTAAGCAGTGGCCCAACCGGAGTCTGGTTATGATGACTTCCTTACTCCGGTTGAGATCGTTATATTGTTTGACCATCCTGACGTTTGGCTCCAGGGCTCGGTAGTGCGAGCCAGTGTCGGAGGTGGTCCATTCCGCTTGCCACTTCCCGAGGAAGTGGTCTTTGTACTTCGCTCGGGCTTCCTGGAGCTCGAGCGTCGTCGGGATGGCGATGATGTCGTTGTTTAACGCTCGCTTGCAGAGGGTGTCGGCGGTCTCGTTTCCCTCGATGCCGGTATGTCCGGTGATCCAGACCAGGGTTGGGGTCGACTGGGTGCGTTGAGCGTAGGCGTCCAGCACGTGAAGCAGTTCCGTGAGCTGCTGTGGTCTGGCAGCGGACTGCTGTCGCTCAACGCTCTACACACACATACATACATACATACATACATACATACATACATACATACATACATACATACATACATATATATATACACTGGTCAATCGGCTGATGGGCTTATTCACAGGCACGCTCTCTGCGGTGTTTGAAAGAATTCTTCCAATCTATTTCTGACTTACACGCATATTTGTCGTTATTACGTAACTTTAAAATCAGCCTAAAGTCAAACCCTTGTGAATCCTATGTGCCGATGAAAAGAATACTGAACGAATTATATAAAACGTACGGAGAAGCTAAGGTTTTGGTAAAAGGTCATATCTAGGTCGAGGACAGGATAATTAGCAGTACAGATATAGGTGAATGAAGAATCAAGGTTTCTTTAAAAAAGAAATCGGCGGAGTGTCAAGATCCAGAGTGTCAGACAGATGTATTATAATTTATGCATATTATTTTTCCAAGTTTCTGTATGAAAATGAAGCGTCTTATCTCACTAGGAGATTGACATTTACATACATTTACTTCAATGACTTATGTGCATACTTTCTGAATTTATGCGTTGTTCTTTAGAACAACTATTTAGTTACTTACTCATTAATCTTCTCAACGAAGAGTTTATTCCGATTATCGTTGTTTTGAATGTCGTTGATTCTGGACTTCGGTGTGTGTTCAAAAATATTTTTTGAGGTGTGGAATGTGTCTTTAGTCTCTCTGTAATTTTAATATCTCAAACTGCCGTAACTAAACTTAAATAGGTTTACTGTACAAAGAACTTTAATCAATGGTGGCGATGTAGAACCGCGGTGTGGTCATGATTGCCGTAAGGCGTTTATTAATTTCTGAGTTTTGGTGGTGTGCGTGGTAGTGTTCCATTTTCGCCTCACAGGGTGTCCAGTTTCAATTTAAGACTAAGAGTCGGCAATTTATGCATTCCTTGCCTTTATGACATCAACAGAACTGTAACAAGAACAGTTTACAGTAGTGGGGACATTGAGCACGTGCATGCATTTGTTTTGGTAATCCTGCATTTTAGGTGCTCAAATTAGTTTGTATTCAACTGAATTTTGACTACTGTACAATGTTGACTGTCATTAGAAATGTTTAAAGGGTTAAAAGGTTTATAAAAGTAGAAGCGGGTTTTGATGAAAATAATTTGCCTATATTTAAGTTGAAGCTGGATTGCTAAAATAAATCTATTTTAAATAGAACGTGTACTGATGACATAAATCTGCTTAAATGGAATCGGTTACGATGAAAGGAAAAATACTTTAAATGAAGCTAGGGTGATGAAAAGAATCATATTTATATAGAGGCTGTATTGATGAAAATGTGTTTAAATGGAGGCAGGATTGATGACAATAATCTTATTTAAATAGAAGCTGGATTGATGAAAAGAATAATACTTATATAGCAGCTGTATTGATGAAAAAATCTATTTAAATTTAAGCAGGATTGATATAAAGAATGCCGTTTTAATGGGAGCGTATTGATGAGAAAAATTGCTTTAAAATAATTTGAGCATCTAAAATGCAGGATTACCTTTATTTTGTCCATGCTTTGGCGAAAGTCTTGTTCTGTCTCGAGCAAGCGGTCTTGATAAGTCTTGCATTAACTGTCTTTAAATCTTGTGCTATGAACTCAAATCGGAAGCTATAAAAAACCAGTAATTCTTGTTAACGCACGAACCACATGATACTGAAATCATTTCAATTGTCTTAAAGTGGAAGAATGTCTGAGATGGAACCTGAAATTGTGAAGTTTGCGTTTACGCAATGTGAAGTTATTGACAAGCAATAGGTATAGCGTGCCGTTTGTCGTTGATGTAAAACTACCATAGGCTTAGCCAAAACGATCAGAACAACTTTGAGTTTCTCATGGTAAGGATATGTGCAAATTTATAATTTCCTTTGGTATTTAGTATCTGAATTTGCTTGTTTGAAATGGTCAAGAAGATCTTAGACGTGTCTAAAAGGCTTTCTTTATACTCTTCAGAAGATATGCTGACAAAGAGATATCGAACAAGATAAAACGCGGCAATAGAAAAACTGTTCTCGGGAATAATAGTAAGCCTAGGCCTACATTATAAGTTTCAAATTGATATTATAAGTGAACCTTATTTTCGAAAACTGATCATTTTACAGCCTTTTGTATAAGAGCACTGGTCTTTTACTGTCTTGGACATAGTGTCTCGGTCTTGGTACCTCACTGTCTCGGTGTTGGTCTTGGCACCTCACTGTCTCAGTCTCGTCTTGGTCTTGAAGTTCCAAGTCTTGCATACAACACTGGTGTTGCGGCTGGCTGTGGGTGTGATTATGACCATCATTGTGCTGTGCAGCTGCAGATCATAATTGTAAAATAGACTGATGCGACTTTGCGATCCAAACAAGCGATTTTGTTAAGAATACTATAGGCGTCGTCTTTTTTCTTGTTGCGTTTTTGTGCCATCAAATATCTGCAAAAGTGTTGTTAAGCTACTTGAAGTTACAAATTTTGATGGAACTAGAACTTCTGTGCTATAGATGCCAATGATGCTCCTGCAGCTGGTGGTGGGGACTCTACTGGCAGTCTTAAAAACGACATGTAGAGATTGACCAACAATGCATGAATATTTGACTATACCCCTTCTCTGGCTCTAGCTATGGAGAATTGAAATTATAGCGCTTCCATTTCAAATTTTTTGGTTGCAAACAAATTTTGGTTTGTACTTTTGATTGCTTAAGGTGGTTAAAATGAATTGTTTTTACAGAACCTTCTGAAAATTGATTGTTCAACAATTTGCAGATGGCATCTGTTGGTGACATTGTCTTGCCTGGTGATCTGGTGACTTGTTTTGGTGACGTCAATGCTGAAAAAAAAGTTCTGTTAGGTCCCGGACTACGGCAAGAATCAAACATAGTCATCACAGTTAAACCTGGTATTCTTAGACGAGGAAGAACCAGCACGTACTGGGTTGACAGTAACGAAAAGAGGGTTAGCAACTATCTGGATTAGCACTTGTATGGAGTTATGAAATATTTGATTTTATTACAGTCCTGATTTTAATTTTGAACATTTGTAGTTCATAATTTATATTTAAATATATAAATTTATTTGAATTTATTTTCAGCAGTGTCTGGGTCATTTTTGAGCACATGATTCACATTGAGATAAAAAACTTTATTCTTTTATTCAAAATATGTTGCATTATACAATAACTTATGAACTATGTTAAACCTTGTTGCATAAAGGTTTTTGTTTCCATTATCACTGTATGAATTTAATTGTGTATAAAATATGGATTGCATTTCTGAAATGTAGTATGGTTGATTTACTAATACTAAAAATAAGAGCTGTACCGATATCACTTTTTACCGATTATGCCAACACCGATTATTGTCGATTATTTCTAGAGCTGTACCGATATCGCTTTTTGCCAATTATGTTGATACCGATTATTGGCGATTATTTGTTTGACGATACCCGATTATATTATCGATTATTTTACCGATTATTTCTTTGTTTCCCAAGATGACCGGTTCTAAAAGATAAACCTACGGCTACTGCCTACTGTTGTGATACAAGCAAAACATTTGCTCCGTAGGAGACATATGCATGTAGTTGTGGACTAATCCTAGGCAGCCAATACAGATTAGGCACACCGCTCGCTGTCAACCTTGCATGACGGAGGAGAGGAAAGATATATCTATGTAACTAGACGCCTTGTTCTAACATGCCAATAATGCCATTCCCTCCCCAGACAGGCCACTTTTACGACTTGCCAATTTGTCCTAAAATGACATGATTGTGCCCAGGGTAATAAGCGGGCACTATGACTCACTCTGCACAAAAGCTGTAGACACTTTCCCACGGTACTAGCAGTCTAGCACAATGGTTACTGGGTGTTCTGAAGTAGAAGCCCGAGTTCCCACGCTATAGGAAGCGAACAGAATGCTGTCCTTCACAGACCGAAGGATGTGGCTGTCATAATTTTGCTCTTAAAGACTGAAAATGAAACTATCAAATAAAAAATTTTGATATCGGTGCCGATTATCTTACCAATATCCGATACCACCGATATTTCTATAATCGGCACAGATTATGAGTGCTGCTGATATATCGGTACAGGTCTACTAATAAAGGTCCGAGGTGCTGCGCACCGACTGTTTCACAGCTTATTTAGTCTCCATTATCACATGACATGAAGCTTGCAATACAAAAAAGATTGCATTAAAATTAAATAATTGCACATTACATATTTTTTATTACCGAATTTTGATGCTGCCCTTCTTCCAACATTGTTTGCTGAAAAGTGCAAACACACGCGTCGACGGCGCAATTGCAGTTGTACTGCAAAGCAATTGTGTGCGAAGGACTTGCTCAAGGTCTCTACACAGTGACGATGGTCGAACCCGCTCATGTAGATAAATTATGATTCTGGGTTGGTGGTTACATCACACTACTGATTTTTTTTATATGTTTATTTGTAGTACATTCCTGTAAAGGGTGATAATGTAATTGGAATTGTGACATCAAAGACTGGTGAGGGATTCAAACTCGATATTGGAGCAAGTGAACAGGCATCATTATCTTATTTAGCATTCGAAGGAGCGAGTAAGCAGAACAGACCTGACGTTGCAGTACGTTTTAACTTTTTTTTATTAGAAATTAAATGAACTGAGGATGTAAGATTAACCAGATTTCGGTTATCGGTTTTAAAAACGATAATGGTTTCTGTCATTTGCAAAATGATAATCACATTTTTATTTGCCTTATTATTTATCTCACCTGTCTCAGACTAGTTCCCATTGGAAGGGGTTCAAGTCGGTCAACTTCAAAGGCTAAGCGAAATATTTCTCGGCCGCGTCCTCCAACAGGGCACGGTAATTAATAGCTGCCGTTTGTAATGAACAGCCCTCTTCTTCAGACAAGCCCTAGCATGGGGAAGGGTAACCAGAGCGGACGAAAATATTATTATTTGTGAATGCTTGGCTTGCTGAGCCAGGCCCTTCCAGCTTCATTGACCCTGTGAAGGGCCCGGAGACCGCCTGGAAGTTTTGTTATTGTGCAGTCTTCCACTATGTGGAACACCGTCTGCACCTTGCCACACTTGAACAAGGCCAACATGGCCTGGGACCATCTGAGCAGATCAGCTCCACAGTGGCCGTGGTTTGTATGGAAACGGTTTAGGAGTGATCAGAGCAGGCGAGGTAGGTCCATGCCGGGTGGTTCGCTGGTCAGGTCATCAATCAGAAATTTGTGTGCGACGTTCATCTCCGCCCACTCTACCCTCCAAAGGGCTTCAGTTGTTGCTGCCTAGAGGAGAGTGATCAAGGGAAGTAGGAGATATCTTTGTTCAGGGTGGATTCAAACTCCTCAAAGGATCTTGCCTGGGCGCCAAGACAAACGTGGTCTGCGTAAGCGAATTTCCTGGACATTGTTGCTGGGAGGTGGTTTATGTAGATGTCTAACAGCATAGGAGCCAGCACTGAGCCCTGTGGGAGGCCATTTGGTTGTTTCTTCCAGATGCTGGTTTCCTGAAGAATCTGTCCTTCAGCAAAAACTCTGTTGTGAGGGCTACCCACAGTGGAAGGACGCCAGCTAGCTTGACGAAGAGGCCCTTGTGCCGGACCTTGTCGAAGATAGCAGCACTCAGTCAGAAGAGTTGACTTCTGAGCACCCAAATTTGATCGGTACAGAGGAGAACTCACAGGCAACTGCTGGTGGGTGGTTTCAATGGAGAACGAATGCAGCTGTAACCCATTAGCGGCCAGTGCAGAAGCATAGTGGTGAGGAGATTTTGAGAGCTGAGCGCTGTAGGCTACTGTTTGTTCCTGATTACGTCACAATGTGACTTGACACTTTGGTATTGAGTGTTGACGCTGCATTGCGATACGCAATACAATTTTGTTACAATTTACAATGTTATTCTAAGAACACCAATAAAAACCGATAATCGCTTTAAAGTCGGTTTTTAAAATCTGATAATCTGGTTGCCCCAAAAACCGATATTAACAACCCTAAAATTAACCATACTTGAGGAAAAGTCGATTTTGCGATTTAGAAAATAAGTTCTGTAAATTTTTTGAATAAAATTCAAGTGTGTTTGGTTTGCTCGTCAAATTTGAAGACAAGTTTAATATGGTTTTTCTTTCAATGTAGTTTGGAGATAAGTTAAATATTTATTATTTTGTTAATTGTGAACGTAGTTCAAAATTATTTGACTTGTGATGTGGAACATTGAGCTGAATGCTAGACATCTTGCTGAAATTTGGTTTTAGATTGATGACATAGTCCATGCAAGACTTCTCTTAGCAAACAAAGACATGGAACCTGAGTTAGTCTGTATTGACAGCAATGGAAAGAGCCGTGGCCTTGGGGTATTACGTGGTGGTGGCTTTCTGCTGCGTACTTCTGTGAGCCATGCACGAAGGTAATTCTAAGTATGTTATCATCGTTTGAATAGATGATGTAGTCTCGTGAATAGTGTAGGACTGTTATCAGTATCGTATAATTATCATGTATGAGGACTTTGTCAAGAGCACACCAATGCCTAAAAACTGTATATGTCAACAATCAAGTTACATTTCAGTCTACTGAGAAAAAGTGACTTAAATAAAGTTACTATTAGTATACCTTCAGCTTTAATAAATTTATTTATTTTGATATATTGATTTATCTAATTATGTAAGTTTAGTCGGAGGCTAAGGGTGCTCAAGTTTGAGTCTCTGGAGATTAAGTCCAATGGTAATACAGATGACCACTCTTTATGCAGAAAGAATTGTTTTGTAATTGATCGAAGTTACACTTTATCAACTCCTTAACCCGATAAAGTTTTTTTTCGATAATCTGACATGACAATGATTACACATACAAGTTAAACTGAGCCAACGAGTAAAATTCTTGTCATTGTCCATGCGCTCCAAGTCCAAGCTATGACAGTTCAATCTGACTCCACAGAAAATCGGTCTCAAGTCCTTGGCCGAACTATTCAAAGAAATTTTCTAATTATGTTGTCCACATTATCCTATTTATTATTCCACATTATCCTATTTATACTATAATTAGGATAATGTGGACATCGTTATTAGAAATTTATTTTCATTCTTATGCTCAAGTCATCTGAGGGTTTGACAAAGTCTGTTGATGAAAAATAGGATTCAGAAGGGATGCCAGTTGTTCGCTATTTGTTTGAATGGCTGCAAACGGCATTCAAGACTAATGGAATGTAATTTATTCTTTTTGAAGTGCAACTGAAATCTTGATTGTTTATTTTTAGTATTATTTATTCTGTACAGACATAATGTTATGGAATATTATAGTCTGAAATAAACACCAGATCACTACTGTAATCCTGCTTTATCAATTTTAAGTAGTAATAGAACCTGTTAGTGTTAGTATTTTATTTCTTTGTAGTAGTTAGGAAATTTTAGCAAGCAAATATGATGTTTAACTAAATTAAATAATAGCCTTTGGTAAAATAAATGTCTTAGTAATGGGTTTAGGTATTTAACTTTTGTAAACAGGGATAGAGAAGCTTAGTTGTACATTTGCATGGGGAGTCAAAAATGTATGAGTAAGTTGCAGCAGTGGGATGGGGTATAAAATTTATTTACATCAATACTGTGTGGATGGGTCATTATCGAATTGATATTGTTGTGTCTGCACTTCAGTCAAATATAATATCTTCAAGTTTAGGGCCATCTATCTATCATCAATCTAGAGTCTAAATTTCTTTTGTTTGTATAGGATGCTTCTGTCAGATTCACTGGTTTCAAAAAAAGTTGGAAAATCGTTGCCATATGAGTTTGCCGTTGGATTAAATGGCAGGATATGGATCAACGGACGATCGACCCAGGAAACGATTGAAATAGTCCGAAGAATCAGTGATGCTGAACTGTGACAGTAACAATAGTGATTAAAGACCATTATAAAATATGCAAACTCAGGTTAGGTAAAATATAATGGACCTTGTACAAGAAAGATTCCTTTAATTGAAATTGTTTGAATTTCTTGTTGCAGCACAGTTTCTGATCAATTTGCATTCAGAGTTTGTGTCTTGGTGTTTGTTGTTTGAAGTGTTGACAGTTCAATGTCCAATCAGGCAAATGATAACTTGAGTTCTGTGGGGAATTGTTGAATGATTGGTACGCTTTGTCCAATAAATATTTTCATCCAAACCAAACCGACTGGAAAGGAACGCAATCTGTATGGGAAGCGTCTGAAATAGACTTATTAAGGGGGAAGACATACATATTAGGGTGACAACAAAACCAATGAAAAAAATAAAGTTCATAATTTTCTTGGTGGTACCCTCTGAAGTTGTTACAACTGTGCAGTAGAATCACAGTGTAACATTTCGACCCTTAATGTTGATAATTACTGGTAACTCAACACAAGTAAAGTTTCTGTCATATTGCAATCTTTCATACCTGTCTGTTTCCATGCATTTCGTTTTAACATTATACTTTCCTTACTTGCTGATTTATCAATTTTCGTCTGCCCAAATTTGTTGGTAAGACAATCAGAGACAGTTCACCGTATGTTGTACATGAAGTTCTTCACATTTATTTTGGTCAATGGCAGTATCCAGACATTTTAGAGGAATTTCATTGAGAAGTTGAAAGACATGTTTAGCTGATGGCAGAATCTAAAGAAGAACATTAATCGCAGGACTGAGAGCCATAATAGCTAATAAAACTGATATGGTTGAAGATTTGTATAAACTGGTTTTCATTAGAAGACCAATGCGGGTCACATCAGCTAGGAGAGAGGACAACTAGGTGAAGAGACTGACACAAAGTAACTAAGGAGAAAACTGAATGGACTATATGGCTGCTGAGGTTGAGTCCAGTCTCTGTTCATCAAGAATTACCGGGTACTAAATGGGGAATCTGTGCTTATTGATACAACAGAGTTAGGTGCTGCACTTGATCAAGCCAATGCCAGCAACCATACTGCAACCTTTATTCTGGCTGAGCCTTCAAAGAACTTTGGGCATAAATTCTCTAACTTAACTTTCAGCAAGTCAGGAAAGCAAGACTATTCAGCAAGTCAGGAAACAAAACTATTGCTTTGTGCACCGACTGTCGAAGCTTCAAAAACCACTTTTGATCTGAACGTACCTCTAATTGTGCACTTGGACGGCAAGATGTTGCCAGATATTACGGGTAGTGCATGGGTTGACCGTCCGGGCAGTATGCTGCAGGATAGTTTGCCGCGGACAGTATGCCACGGATAATTTGCCGCAGAAGTCGGGACATTTCGGCGAAATGATTTCGCCGTGAATATATTAAGATATATAATGAAAAGAACAGTAATTGTAAACACAATTGTCACTTATAAAGCAAAGGAAATTTTAAACACGATTGTCAAGTCAATGATTAAGTTCCTGGCGTGGTCTTATAAGTTTATGCTGTGTCTACAACCACAATCAGAAAAAACGCTCTGCAAAGGGTGATTCAGGTCGCGGTATTTCTTTTTCTTCACAGGAGGATCTTCACCGGCAATAAGACGCTCGACGCTCATATTTTTCTGTTTCTGTATTTTCACGATCAAACGTGGTAGAGTGGGATGGAAAATTAACGTGTCCTCAAAGTAATTGAGGAGAAAATCTGGAAATGTCTCAAGTCTTGTCAATTCGTCTTATGCTGAAATCCAGTGATGGGCACTTTTAACTACTGTAGTTATTAACTAGTAGTTATAACTACAAAAGAAGTAGTTGCCTAGTAGTTAACAAAATAGTTATAACTACTTTTATCAAGTAGTTTTAAGTTAACTACAGTATTTCACATTAGCTACATTTTTTCCCATTTACTAATTCCGTCATACAGGAATTTCAGTTATTTCGCAAATAGCAACAAACATGGACGTTACCCATAATAATCTCATGAGTAAATTCGCTATGTAATTGTTTCATTAAAATTGACGCATACTATTGTGAGGAAGTGGGTTCCTCTCAGAACAATAGAGAAAGCCTAAGGCATTTCGCCTGTTTAATGGCGTACCTGGAGATTGTTGCCCGATAAGAACTGTTTCCTGACTTGCTGAAAGTGAAAATGATCCAGGGTTAAGGAATGAGGAAAACAGCCAGTACGCGGCTGGATGACCACAAGTAGGCGGCCGGGTTACAAGTGTGTCTGAAAGAGGTGATTGTCGTGTCAAGAATGACAGGGGTCATAGACAGAGACAGACAGAGACATAGACAGACAGAAAGACAGACAGACAGAGACACAACGTTAAGAGGGGCATTCCGTTATTGGCTGGATAGGCCTACTTCTTGGTGACTATCAATGCACCATGACATAACATATTAGCAAAGTAGTTTTAAAAGTAGTTAACTACTTATGTAGTAGTTACAGGAGTAGTTATAACTACCCTACCAATGATACCACTTGGGAATGAACATTTCCCCCTCCCCCATGAACATTTGTCCCACCCGGAAAATTGCCCCCCCCCCGGACAGTTGCCTACGTCTGATTTTGGGTAGGACATTTGCTTCCCGGACAATTGCCCCCTAGTGTGAAGTATGAGCGGATGATTACAAGTTACATATTTAACTGCCCTTATGCAAAATATGCGTAAACAAGGAACTAATTATCTTGTCGTACAGCTGACAAAATGAGTCCAGTTCTGAATCGTTATTTATCTTGCTGGATGCATAAATACTGCATACAGTCCGTGACACGCCTTAATAAGCGGTGAAGGTCAGCTAGAAAGCAACTACGGTTGATTAGCAAATCGTCAGTGACACGCGATGATCATCTCCCGAGTGTAAGTAATTTATGGTGCGACATTCCCAGGCCGAAGCCAAGGCCTGAACCCGCAAAAGTTCAGAGTGGCCGGTAATACTGTTTTCTGCACAATTATCAAGATTAGCACCAGCAATAAAATTAATGTTAGCGTCTAAACAGATTGAATTGCTTATAAAAAAAGAGTATTGGTCTTTGTCTTGGTCTTGTAACATCGGTGTTGGTATTATTGGTCTCGGACCACTCGGTCTTGGTCTTGGATCTCTCGGTCTTGGTCTTGAGTTTTTGGTCTCGTGCCCAACACTGACGGTAGTTACAACCTGCATCAGTGATTGATTAGGCCTAAGCCTACAAGTTACTACGGCGTTCGCTTATCAGTAACTTCTACTTCGGAGTAGGTCAATGAACTGCAACTATCAGCCACCAATAAGTGTTTAATTACCAGTCGCTTATAGCCTAGTGGAGATCAAATTACTGTTAGTTAGTAGCACTCGACTGGGTCGACTCTTCGCGTTCCTAAGACAGTTGTTGTAGGCCTAAGATTAATTAATCTTATAGTTAAAAGTGTCGTGTCTCAGTCCTAAACGACAACCACTCTTCTAGCTCACTTCTCAATCCCCACCAATGTGGCTCAACAAATCACGACTGCATAAAAACTCTGCTTGCTTCTTTGTAGGCTACAATAAATTGGTGTCTGCTGTCAGCCTTCAGCGAGTCTCCTGCCGCTGTCTCCTCGACATCTCTGCCACACTCGACACTATCGATCACAGTTTGAATTTCTTCCTGGTTGACATCTCTGCTACTGACTTATAATTGAACTAAATTCAGAGGATCGTTGGACTTGACAAATAGCCGATGACAATGGACATCGTTTATTAGCGCACATCAATGCTACATGACTGGGTTCTGGAATCTATGACGATGAATGATGATGATGCATTGATGATGACGATAAATGATGACGATGGTAGTTCTACTGTTGCTGATGATGACGAGTGCGTAGTTTTGGATTCGGGTGCTACAATAGTGTTTGCTGCAATAGCGACACCTTGTGGAACTGTAGGACGTCAAAACACTCGACTGACAAGAGTCGGAGACTTAGAGTCTTGTGTAGGCCTATAAGCAGAAAGGGGAGATATCCAGGGAGAAAAATCATCAGTCATCGACCATCCTGTGGAATTTCTGACTATACAAACATGGCTATTTGCTTGATGGAGAAACGCAAAGAGAAAGGAGATGTGTCATCAAGGAATGTAGCAACATGAGACGGTTGGAAGTTTAAGATGCAAGAGTCTACCAAGGATGAATATCCACACACACGCACACGCACACGCACACGCACACACAACACAAAACACACACTGGTATTTCTTTCGTGAAGAGTAGGGTGACACAAAAGTTCGTAAGTTCGTTCACTGTTTTAAAAATGCGTTTTCTCAGTAAGGGCTTAAGATTTCCATATGATATTTTGTCAGTGCATACACATGGCAAATGAAAGATATTGGTACAAATGTGGCTTTGATACGGTCAGTGAGTGGCTGCCATTAGACTTCATAGACTTCATATTGTAAAAGTGGAAGAGGATCAGCGATACAATTTGTTCATCGTAATATAACTGTAAGCAAAATATTGGGCCTAGTAGACCATAACACAATGTTTTTACCTATAGGTCTTACATATGTAAGCTATTGTCATACAGTATTTTGACTATTTTCGTTAAATCTGCTTAATGATAGCACTGACTCTATACGGCATAGACTGAATCAGCGAGTGAAGTGTCCCATCTTCCATCAATCTCCACGCACGTTGGAAACCACGTTTGAACTGATCGATGTACTTCGACTCGGGATATTTATAAACTATGAGAGACTAAATACTCCACAGAATCTCAATAGGAGAGATATCCCTATAGTTCTAAAGGCTAATCTGTGACGGGAGTTTGTAGTCTAGTCATTTCTTCGTCACAGCTAATGCATGACAGCTTGCATTACCTGCTGAACTACTCAAAACAAATTACTTTCGTTGCGTAACACTGCAGTTGTCTCTCGAGCATTGCTGAGAATATTTGTAATGTACTACTGTGAGTTCAGTCTGGTACCAACCGTACCATTTAGCACAAAGTGAAAGCTTGTGAGACCTCTGGCCGTTATCCCACCCCCACACCTTCACTGACGGACTAAACTTCAATTGTGGAGCAGAAAGAACGGTCTCCTCCTGCAGTGTGCACCGTAAACGGTATCATTTTATGGATTCGGTACATAAAACACCTTGAACGGCGACTCATCGGTGAACAAAGCATTTGACCAGTTTTCCACAGTCCAGCCTGGATGCTCCTATTTTGATTCAAATAAGCAGCATGAATAATGGAGACGCCATATCCAGGCACGAGCAAGAAATGCACCTCGCGCGCCGCAACGTACATTGTCACGTCATTTAAAGCATGTTCAACTTCAACATTTTCAGAGTCATTTTAACATTTGAGTGCTGTACACGCCTTAAACATATTTAAGAGGTGGAATCATTTTGACCGAAATATTTAAGTTTGAAAACGGTGAAAGGACTTTATGTCACCATATATATATATGTATATATATATATGTATATATATACATATATATATATGGTAACATAAAGTCCTATATACATATATATATATGTATATATATGTATATATATATATATATAGTCAAGATAAGTGGCGGTGGAGGCAAATCCCTCAGTCCCAAGTGTCAGGAAAGCAAGATATCCCCCCCTAAGACCAAAAAATATCCCTTCCCGGAAATTGGAGGCATTTGCCTCCGGACCCCTATTTAAACGCCCCAGGCGAATCTATAACAGATATAATATTCGCTATTTGCTATTTGGACAAGCATAAATGTGTGAAACAAGGTGCGTGGTTGAGTTTTGAAACAAAACATGTATATAGGTGATGGATCACATGGTTGAGTTGATGGATCTCAAATTCGAGGTTCCGGATCTCAGATCCGATGGGATCCGACTGAATTTAATCACTATATATATATAAAAATTACTTCAAAAAATATTAATATACTATATCTAATTTAATCTTTGTAATGAAAGTGTTAGAAGAATTGCAGGCTTATGTAAATGTACACAGCTATAAGCTATAAGCTATAAGCCATAAGCAACATTCAGTATAAAAACTTTTATCAATTATTTCTCTAGAGCCATAAATCCTTCCATTCAATCAATCAGCCACGTGTTCGGTTACAACGAAAAATGTAGGCCTACACACTATCTCCTGTTAACGACGACAACGATCTTTGATGCCATATTCGTCTTTAAATCGATGGATCAAGAGATCCACTCCATTCACCCAAATAGTCTCTTTCTATGGACTGATCCGGCCACACATGTACACAATTCTACCCATGATTGAAAATCCATTCACCCGTAGGCCTATATATCTACAACAGCACTGCTTTCTTCATTAACTTCTCAACTGCTTGCAGTCCAGCAGTGCCAGTCCCATGCCTGAATAAGGGAGGAGGGCGACGTTAACGATCTTGTTACCACTCAGTGTCGTCAAACTGTAACTAACTAACAAGCTTTCCTCATTCGCACAATAACAATTCCCTGCAGCACACCCTCACCTACTCCTCCCACACAAGCGTTAAGCTGTGACGTCACATATTCTGTTCCATATAGCACACTGCATGAACCGTTCAGTCGCAAATATGTTTTCGTCTGAAGATGGGCCACCTTTCGACAAACACAAATCGCGTCATAGACGAAAAATTTACGGAACCTCCCGTCGAGCCTTCTCCCCCCACCGATTTATAGGTGGCTGCTGCTGCTGCTGTTGTTCTTAGGCGGTAGAACAGACAGACGCAGAGGAGTGATGTTACAGGTGTACAATTCCACTTTGATACGCCGGCGAGAATCAACGAAAAGGCAGGTTCGTCGATCGACCGACCGCAGATGTTATCCGAACGCCACCTCAATTCCCTGGGCACCGCCTCCTTTATAGGGCACCTGGCCGACCGTGCTGGCGGGCTGCGGTGGCCTACCGACCGGCCGCAGTCTGGGTATATACCAAGGCTTGACGGACTGAGGCGCTGTGCAATGAGAGAATTCAGTAGGAAGAAATAAGAGGACTCAGAGGATAAGAAATGGAAGAAGATGAGGAAAAACTGTGGAGAAGCAAGAAGAGAGTATAGTAGGTACAAAAAGAAGAGGAGGAAGTTGGAACGGAGGTGGAAAACGAGTAACAAGTGCAAATGCAGAGATTGATGGGAGTCATGACGAGAGGAGGGAAGATGAGGAGGAAGGAGAAGGAGAAGGAAGATGGAAAGGGAAGACAAGAGGAAGTGTGGAGAGGTGAAGAGGGAGCCGAGAAAAGGAAGGGTGCCTGTGTGGCTCTTGCGCTGTCTTCGTCTCAACGCCATCAGATTTCCGGCAAATCTTCGACCAAAGGGAGATAAAGATACGTCAGTGCCGTGGGTGGGTGGGAAGAAAGACGTGAGCTCTTCGTCCCATTCCTTCTTCTCCTCTTCTTCTTCCTCCTCCTCCTCCTCTTCCTCCTCCTACCCCTCCTTGCCTTGGCTGCCTAAGGGCAGAGAAGTTCTATCAACACACAGAAAAATCCAATAAATGGTGCATCAGACGTCCGTCCGTCCGTCCCACGCTGTCCTGTCTTTAAACCAGTGCTGAATGAGCGAGGGAGAGAGAGAGAGAGAGAGACAGAGAGAGAGAGACAGAGACAGAGACAGAGACACAGACAGAGACACAGACAGACAGACGGAGAGATGAGAGAAAGAAACAAAGAAACAAAGAGAGAGAGTTTGTGTGTGGGGAATGAAACGAGAGAGCGAGGAAGAGAGAGAGGGAGAGTGGGCAGGAATGGTGAGTGAACGAGTGAGTGTGTTTTAGTAAGAAAGTGAGCACGTGAGTAAATGAACGATGGAGTAACCGAGCGAGCGAGTGAAATGACAGGTGGGAATGACAGAACGAGTGAGTGCGCGATAGAACACACGAGTGCGAGATCAGTGTCAGATCAGTGTCAGAGACAGTGACGAGCAAGGCAGACAGACAGACAGACTGACAGACAGACAGACAGACAGACAGGCAGGCAGGCAGACAGACAGACAGACAGACAGGCAGACAGGCATTTCAGTGCTCTCAATCCGCCCGTTTACTCCGTACCAACGCCGCTATCATAATACTACCAATTCCTACTGATGCGTATGTACATCCATACCATAGGCTACCACGCCTTAGCGCCTGCTGCCATCTGGCCAACGCCCTGTTACACCAATTGCCACACAAAACAAGCGCGATGGAACGCATTGGAAGAAGGGAGCGAGGGTGAGGGAGCGGAGGGCAGAGACAGAAGTGCTTTCTCAACTGACGCACGGATTCATTCTGGATTACATATCATCTTCGATGCTCGCCTAGAAATGACGTACCGCCTCGGATTTACGTGCGCATGTCTCGCCAATGTAGGGAAAACGGGAATATGTAGCATGGACAACAGTGTTCGTCTCTAAACCTAATGGCATTTCAGTTTAAATCGCGTATCGGTACGGAGTAATGTGGTAGCACGTATACGTCGCGATAATCGTCTTGAGGAGTTTTTGTAGCGCCAGTTTAAGCGGCAACAGCATCTAATATATAGCTCTGGATGTAAACGATGAAAGTCAGCCTGTCGTCGAATAGCCTACCAAAGGGAACGAGACAGGCAAGATATATTAGTGTCATCAACGGCAAGGCAAGGCATGGTATAGGCCTACAGTAAGAGGCATGGTATAGGCCAACAGTAAGAGGCATGGTATAGGCCTACAGTAAGAGGCATGGTATAGGCCTACAGTAAGAGATATGGTATAGGCCTACAGTAAGATAAGGTGCCGTAGTTAAGGCTGGATTGGCGAAATAAGGCAAAAATGAAGTTAATTGGAAATGGTAGCGCTTTCTCAGGATCGCTAATCACTCCCAAGACATAGGCCTTGGCACTAGGGGGCGAGTAAACGAACGAGTTCTTAATGTCACGTAGGCCTATACAAATTGGCGAAGCCACACAAGTAGCCTACTGGTGATGACCTATGACGCGATGGTAGACAAAACATGAAAAACGTAATTGTCTAAAATAGGCCAAATTGCTAATTAATTAGCTTGCAAATGTAAATTGTGCCTAAGTCGTAATTTATATGCCTAGAACTCGATGGATCTTTTGGCTCAATAGCTGACACAACAGCAGAAAGGTCAAACCTTTCATTATGAAAAACGTAGGACAAATATATAGTTCACCGAGATTTGAACCTTATAGGTAATTGGGAAACATGCACTATTAGGCGTATAAACGCCAGGTCTGCTTTTCTTAAAAAATAATGTCATTCCATTACTAGCCTAGGCCTAGTCTACTATATGGTATACAGCACGATTCTGCTTTAATGTTAATAGTGTAGAAATCGCTGCTTTTGTCAGACTGTTTTTGTCAGTGGGCCTATACAGCGGCCTTATACATTCAAGTACCTCGATCTTTGAATATATATATATATATATATATATATATATATATATATATATATATATATATATATATATATATATATATTCAAAGTATGTATATATACTGAGTGTATACTATACTATATATAGTATAGTAAACTATATTGTTACTATATTTATTATTGTACTATATATATATATAGTATACTATATATATATATATATATATATATATATACTGAGTGATAAGTTGATAACGAGTTAAAGTAAAAACATGGGTTTTTCTGTACCCTCATTTATCTGGTAGATAGCACAATCGCATACTAATACAGTTCAACGGCGCAATCGTTCCATTTCCTTAAGAAATCTCTGATTAGGCGATTTAGGCCCACAAGTCATTGATGATGTAAATTTGCCGGAGTGGTGGATTCGGTGAATTCGTTCGAGTGGTTAAACGATATTTAATTTTTTTAATTTTTTTCATTCTTTTCTCAACTTTTGAATATCTATATGAACCATTATGCGCCATATAAATTTAGTCAATAGAAGATAAAGGCTGATGATTTTCTTCTTCTGTGTTTAGATCGTCCTCGTCTCGATCTGTGTTTACGCGTTCATGATAAACATCGGCAACGCCAGAATAAACAGTCGTCCGCTGAGGTGGCTAACCAACAAGATGGCGTCCCTCCAAGCAGACGATACCGATCTCACGCAGGAAAACAACGAACCCTCGTCTCCCCGATGGCGGGGATATCCGACCAATCACGGACCAGCAACAACGTCACATCCCTATCATAGATTGACCGATACGGTGGACCTCATTCCCAAAGTAAACGGACTCAGCTTCGTAAACGATTATCCTCGGGTCATGCGATTCCACGCGGGAAGTCCGTCTATGTGGACGACACGGAGGAGCTCAGAGTCTGAAATGGACGGAGTTCAGTCGCTAAAACAGAGTGCGGATGGAAAGAATGACCGTGAGGTTGAGACGGCCACGGGACGGTTCAACCAGCAGGGAGTGGTAGCGGGGGCAAGCTTTGTCGGCGGACTGGCCGTTTCGATGTCGCTCTGTTTACTGTGTTACCGGATTCGACGTAGGAGAACACGGAGAACGTTCGGTGGAAAGCAACTGAACGAATCGTCGATCGTCGCCACAGTTTTAGATTCAAAAGAAGTAAAAACGGATCCATGATCGCTATCGACAGAAGCCAGACAGTCTTTATGCGAGGACGCCGGAATTTGTCAGGCAGGGTCGCCTAAAAGCAGAGGCTGCGAAATCACATGATTTTATTAGAGTCGCTCTTGGCAGCAATTTCTATTACCTTTATCGAATTCGATCAAATCAACACATTACCATGACGACGGATACTTTCAAAAGACATTACCATTAGCATGCAAAGGATGCAGCTGACAGCTGCTATTGCAGACGGCTGTTTCCTGCGGAGCTTGATCACATGGGAAGCAAGACTGCAGGTTCCAGCAATCCTGGTACATTGGGCTATACGTTGATCATTCCAGTCAAGGACACAAGTGGGGTGCTGTGCGTTTGCTGAAGTAGAAAAGAATGGATATCACTTCAGCTGGTAAGTGTTGCTTCAGGTGAAGCATGGTTAGATTTGTCAAATAATGATAAAATGTACTAAGCTGCAAGTAATTTTTTACTCGCGATTTGTTCCTCCCGTCGCACACCACTCACAGTTTCTGAATTTGCCAAAAAATTTCTTAGTCTCACAGAGAAAAATCGCAATAGGCCTAAGTACTAATCGGCCTACTGTCAAGATTAGCTATTTTCAGAATGAAGTTTATGAATTTCGAGCTAATCGTTCTAATCGAACTAATCGAGTTAATCGAATAATCGCACTAATCGATTAATCGAACTAATAGACTATAGTTAGTGCAAGCTACTCGCGATTAGTAAAAGTCACTAATCGTCCTAGCCTATAGGCATTCTGTTAATCTGTGCTGTGAACGAGACACTACAGCGCACTACACTGCACTTTACGGAGAAATCGTAATTTTAAACCTTCTAAAGTGCCACTTGAAAGCAGAGCGCAGAACACCAGATTATTCTCGAGCGCTGCATCGAATCATGGGAGTTATCCAAAGGGTAGTCCGAGGGAGGTCATTGTCCGGTTTCCAGAGGGTCAGAGAACTGAGAGTAGGCAGAATAGCTGTTAAGGCGGGTGTCGTTTTGGTCGAGGATTGGAAGGTGGACGATCAAGTGAGTCTGGGTAAAAGTTCTTGAAGAGGCGATACTTGAGTTTAGAAGGGTAAGCCCGATGGTTGATGGATAGAGGGGCCTCAGACAGATGATAGTGGGTATAATTAGACAATGATGGCGGAGTAGCCGATAAAGTGCGGAATTCAGGAGGCAGATTGCTCCAGAGACGCATTGTTAGTATTTCATATACTCGACCCTGGACCTACTCATCTCAAGTTCCCCAACTGAGTTATATCCAATACTGCACCACGTCTCTGAAACGATCGGCCAACTGAGTTCCGCACTTGCTTGGATCCTCCATCATCGTCATCACTGCCAATCACCCACCATCACATGCCTCATGCTCTTCTATCCCTCACCATAGGGTTTCTACTCAAAACTATAGAGTCTTCACCTCTTGCAGAACTTTTACCCTGATTATCATCCACCCCTTCCACTTCTCGACAGAAACGCCACCTACCTTAACAACTACTCTGCCTCCTATGACCCTCTGGTAACCGGACTCGGGCAACTTTCGGACCACCACACTGGCGGCTCTAGAGTTTTCCCACAGAGGGGACCACGGAGAAGCCGAGGAACTTGACAGAGGGGGATGCCTGCTTTTTTATAAACTGAAAATGGATTAAAACTTGGATAGGCCACCGTGGGCACAGACTCAGTTGAGGGGGGAGCTGGCAATTCCAGGCCCCTATGAGCCTACAGCCACAATTCGACAACCTTATAAGTCAGCACTCGTGAATAGTCTGGTGCCCTGCGATTGGGTTTTGAGTAGGCCATAGCGCTTTATAAATTTAGATATTACAATTACGATCATCAGGTCGATTGGTCATATTAGAGACTATTTATTACTAGCCTTACAGCTCAGCTTAGTCTTCGACCCTGAAATTCGCCATGAATTTCAATTGACGACCGCTCCTGTGAGTGAGACTTCCGAGTGAGACCGTGATTGTATAACCAACGCGCCTGATTTCCATATATTAGAATGAATTAGTACTTATTTCATGTGATGCAAATGCAGCTGGAAGTTGACAGGTTGTAATTGTACAAAATGTCGGCGAATATTGCAATTCGAAACAAATTTTTAATGTCCAAATATTGTGTGCTGAAAATAGTCCTGTTCACCTAGAAATGCAGATGCAAGCGCTGTACAACAATGCGCATGTCGACAGAACGTTCCGTTATTTAGCCTTTCTTTTGGCCAAAAGAAACATATTCCGAGTTAGAACAGAAAATATAGCTTAGATTATGAAGTCATTCGGTGTAGGACCGTGGGTAATAAATGCGATTGGGTGACTTGGGTCAAGCCGACCAATGACTAAAACAGGATAGCTAAAGGAAGGAACTGAAGGCCTAGACCCCAACACCCAGGCAGATTTAACATTGAGGTAAAGTGGTTCAAGTTGATCTGTATAGTGTTAAATTTGAGTGCCGTTAAGTTGCTTTATTTTCTAGATAGGCCTGTTGCCGCCTATAGATCAAACAAAGACTTGCCTCAAACTGGTGCAATGATCGAGGGGATTGTTCCCCAAGAAATTTGAAAAATGTGGGGGGCCCAAATTATCTTAACAAAAGTCATCTTAAAAAGCCATTGGAGAAACATAAAAAAGAACCGATATGGGGGGGGGGTAAATGGGGGCACTTAGCACTACAACTGGGGCTTCTCCCGTCTTTAAACGGGGGGGGCGGTGCCCTCTGCCCCCGCTTGTTACACCCCTGCTGTCTATTGCTCGATAGACGATTAATTCCTGTAGCTTCTTAGTGTGGGAATAGTTGGACTTAATACCATGTGCATTTTTAAAATTTAATTGGCGCAACAGTTTCTGGACAGGATTTTTTCCAGAATTCCATGTATAGGAACTATGGACAACTTAAACTGAGCTTCAGCTCTTCCATGTTAAACGTGGATTTTTATCTGCCTGATTTATATTATCGTGGACTGAGCCTATATAATAGCTAAAAGTCAGCGATAGCCTTACACACGGGTCATGAGATTCGTACTGGACCCACTCTTGTCGTTCCGTGATCACGACTCGTGATCCGCAGTCCACACACGCCCTTACGAATCCACGCCTATAAACTCGAGCCACGTATCCTCCTATGGGTTTGCTCGTCTCGGTGACGGGCGGGCTGGAAGAGAAGGGGACAGAGAAGGGAAGAGAAGGGGACAGAGAAGGGAAGAGAAGGGGACAGAGAAGGGAAGAGAAGGGGACAGAGAAGGGAAGAGAAGGGGACAGAGAAGGGAAGAGAAGGGGACAGAGAAGGGAAGAGAAGGGGCGAGCGCGATGGGAACGGGTGGTTAAGAGCAGATTCCGAACGTGACTCACCGTTGACATTTTAGATGCAGTCAACGCCCATGCAAAAACAAACCATCCACCTCCCGTGCCCTTCCCTCGACCCTACCCTCTGATCGCGCGAATATCCTGATAAACAACAGCAGCAGCAGCAGCAATAACAGCCGCAGCAGCAACAGCAGAAGTAACATCAACCTCCTCTTTTCGCGCTGACGTCGGGATCTGCATAGGCCTACGCTCCGCAGCCGCTTCTTATCGGACACGCCCGTGAACTTAGACTCAATGTTAAAATACTACTTTGGCACGAACTGCTTTCGATTCCGCTATGCGGACTATTCGCAAGAGTCAAGACGTATGGAACGCCGTTGTATCAAATCGTTTAGCCATCATCATGATCAAAAAAGCGTTTATGTAAGGCCATATTCATGATTTGGTTAGATAAATGTAAATGTTCGCATTTTTCTATGGTGACCGTATTCATGCGGCCTCGACCCTGCTCATATATGATGGCTTTGATCGGGCGATAGCATTCACCACTGCTTATCTGTTTGAGTTGACGCCAAGCCATTCACAGCTCCAGAGCTTGCCTGAGATTTAAATCTCTTAAGTTAGCCATCGTTGGCAAACGAGCCGCGATCTTCACGCTGTCTTTCAGAGAGGTGCATTAGACGCAGACTACGTTCTTTTAATAGCTAGCATCGCGTGATTGCCGTAGATAGGAAGTGCCCATTCCCAAAACAGAGATCTTGTCAATCTTGGCCATGAGATAATTTAGGCAAATGAATGAAGAAGCAATCTGTTGAGCTAAGAAAGGCATGCAGCCATGGGTAGGCCTAGAGCCCTAGACCTATGACGTGTTAGCGACTTCGGCATAAGTTGGGTGACCAGTCCTCATCCCTTCCCGTCTCAGCTAAGTCAACTTCCTACTGACAGTGTTCGGATATAAGTACGGTCATAAGCTCATTATCAGGGACGTCATTTCAGCTTTTTTCAGAGGAGGGCAAGCAAGAATTTTTTGGCTACGGGAGGGGGGGGGAGTTATGCAAAAACGCCGATACCGTTTGAAAAGAGTGAAATCATTCAATTATAGGCAACTGTGATATGATATATAATGTCAATATATGAAATTCAATGCGATTTATTATTAATATGGCTATTAAATTATGACCTTGTTCGGAAATTTGCACGCACTAGCTATAATCTAAATCAGGAAATTCAGGAGGGCAATGCCCCCTCTGCCTCCCCAAATGACGTCCCTGGTCATAATTCATTATTCATAGTTATTGTTGAGTTGGGTAGGGGTTCAGATGGAAAAGACATTCTGAGACAAATTTCTGCCCTAGCGTAGAGCTGATCCTACGACCTCTTTGTCGACAGTCCACAAATTAGATGAGAGTTATTGGATCATATATATCTGATTTATGCTGGAATTATATTTCTAGACCTAATTTCAGTACAAATTAGAAGAGAATAGATTATAGTTCAGTCCAATGTTTAAAACCATGACCAATCACTCCTAAACCAGTTAGATTCGACGCCTGCAATAACTTTTAATTATTCGTTCATAGGCCAACTATGTCTAGGAATCATGATGCATATTTGTCAGTTTAAATTAATAAAGATTATTATTATGTGCATCAGTTTAAATGTATGTGTATGTAAAATGATATTTAATTTGTGCAGGAACAGACGTCTTTCAAGTGGACAATGAAGATTTGCCACACACTGAAGGAGACAACATGGGAACATGAGATGTATTGGCGTTCCTCCACTCGCTGCAGCTGCCTCTGCCTCGCTCCAGCTTCAACTCAATTTTTCCCCGGTGCCTCGGATCTCAAAGGCCAAGCTTAGGTCGAAGTCCCACGACCTTCAGACAGTCCAGTAGCCTGAAGTGCTCACTCTCACAAAAGATATTTATACATATATATACCAACATAGTAGCTATATACGTATGTATGCAGTATTTACAGTAGCTTTTAAACACAGGGCAACATTGGTTGCTGCTCTTGTTTTGTGCACCTACCAGAAAGTCCTTCAAACCAAGGTCCTTCAAAAGGCAATCAAAGGACACTATAACTATATATGCCTAGCATCATAGAGCAAATTATAATGGGCCACAATATTGTACTGTTTGCAGCATTATTTATCACCGTGAACTGTTTAAACTGAAAACCTAAACAACTAAATAGAGCACTTATAACTTCTCAACAGATCCTCCGACAAAAATCCCGGGCCCCTATATGCTGCTATACAGAGAAATTTCAGGCCTCTAGGCAGAAGCAAACAGTAAGACTGAAAATGGTGACTTCAATATGAAAAAAATTATAAGTATGGTAATTTTCAGATGCTTTAAATTTAAAATGAGTGACTGTAGTTAACTGTCAGTGATATTATTTTTAAAAAGTACTAAATCAAAAACTTTGTATAACTGATTATAAACATTTTTCAAAATCACCAGGTCCCTGGGAATTTATCCCCTCTTGGTGGGCCTGCCTGTCAATAGTTGTTTTACATAATCATTATATTTATTGGTTCCTTCTTACATGTCAAATAAATCATGACTTTTGTTGTCCCTTGCATTGGTTTTCTGGTATTTTTATGCAGAGTCAATTAGTCACACATGTATAAAGTTCAAATTGTGGTAAAATCAAGATGTACAGAAGGCAGATGTTTTGAATGATATGACATAATAAACATGTATAAATGAATGTGTGCACCTTTTCTTGACTACTGAAGTTGTTTTCTTGACCTATGCTATCATTCCTAGCCAAGAGTTTGCAAGAGAAAACCATACAAAATCATTAGTCATTACCATATAGCGCGAATTTTCCCGCTGTAGGTCCATTTCTATTGTATTTAAACTGTACAGCAAGGGTAACACTCTCAACATGACTAGGCCTACTCATATTATATGAGTAGGCCTACACATATACATTATAAAACGCATATATACATTATAAAATTACTAAGACTATCAAACAAAACAAACCGGGTTTTAATCATTATTTCAGTATTGATATTGTAGAGCAAATATTTAATGAAGCAGAAGCAATCAATGGTGTTTCAGAACTGTGCAGGAAGAACATGATCATGGTCCCAAGGGCCATTTCATATTAAGTATGCATTTATTTAAAGTCTCATGCTAACCTTGTTTATTAAAAGAATGAGACTTTTTAAAATATTTGGTACTCTGACTCGTTACTACTCATTCGAAAAACACTCAGCAGGAAACAGACACTGGTTGCCCAATTGTTGGCATGTTGCCAAGACTAGTTTTCAGTCGAAAATTCCAACAACTTCAGGATTCCCTTTGCACACAGGGCATGTCATTTCTCATACATTCAATAAGTGCTAGATAAATATCACGATTGCATATACTTAAATGCAATAAATGTCTTCACCATTCATTAACTTTAGACTAAGATGACATTGAAAACATTCAATTGGCTCCAAATGATGCTTCCGGAACAGTACTTCACTGAATAATCAAGCTTAAAAAGCAGTTTAATCGTATCTCCTGTTTCATGATTGCCAGCCTCAACATTTTAAAAGTCAACTAAAGATGGAGTAGAAATATTAAGATAAAATACATGGTTCTCTCATACCATAGAAACAAATGCTAATTCACAGCTTTGTTTTCTTTGCTTTGGATATACAGAACGAGATTCCTTATTCAGTGATGATTAAAAATGTATAATAATTTCCGTTTATTTACAAACAACGCAGTACAGTTACAGACACAATATGAACGAATTATGTTGGCAGCCATGCAAGGCCCCTATTACTTTATACATATTAATTAATTTAACCAACACCGCCCGCACGGGTATCGAACTTGGTTCCTCAGCTCTGCATCCAATGTGTTACCCATTACGCTATGCCATCCAGATAGCTGTGTCTATCTAGCACAATTTCAGCAAACTTCATCAGATATCAATAGTAGCACACATTATGTCAACATGGGAAACATATCCTGCAAACTAACTATTTAATTACAGCATAACACAAAAGTTTCTTAACAATGGTTTAAGATTAATGGTGAATTCTACAAACAGCCTATGATGAGAGTTCTTGTTTCTTTGAAATCTGGCAGTCATTCAAAGTTGGAAGATCACTCATCAAAGGCTCAAGGTGTTGAGGTATCTTCATCGAGTCTTTCTCTTCGCTAATCCTAGAACAAAGCATTTTAAAAGTAGAGTATTTACTGTTCAGATAGCTTGATAGAGTATTATCATATAACAAATAATCTATTGATGAAGTCAAACTATTATTGGCCACAAAGAATCTGCCCAAAATAGCCATATTCAACAAGGGAATCCATCCAACACACTCATAGATTTATGATAAGCACTAAGCCATTCTATGTGTTTTTCTCGAAGCAACATTTTCCAAAGAGTGAATATCTAATCATTCATAACTTTCTCACAAAGTAAGGTAGAAACAAACTGTTGGCATCGTTTTAAAGCAAGCAGTGTGTTCATTAAAAATATGTATCATACTCATTTTCTAAAATTGCCGACACGCAACTCATTTTCATCCCTTGTCTTACATGTATGTCCGTTAGCACGTTTGCTTGTAAATTGCAAGAATTCACGAACGAATGATGGTTCTCTTGACTTAGTTACTCATGGTACCTAAGAAATATGAAGTTTATGATCTAGATGAATGCAAATGTATATGGTTTTATATGAATTGATCATGCGAGATCCTTCACTAGTGCTCCAACATCATATAAACAGCCCTGTGCAATATCTGAAAATAAGCTAAAAATAGGAAGGCAAACCATAAAAAAAAGTAGCCATAGCAATCAACATGTCTTACTTGGAATAGGTTTGTCCAAATTGTTACTTATTTCTTCAACCACCAGAGGAATCATTGTGTTATAAGCAGGAGCTTTGGCTAAAAGAAAAGCAACATGCAGGTTGTAAATTTGCAATTGTAATTAGATAGCTTAGTACCTAAAAGGTGCTGCATATAGTTGATGACACGATTTTAAATATTGTAAATAACTGAAAGTTCCTCAGCTGGCAGGCAAGCAGTGCCCAGAGCACTAGTACTACACTACATTTGATTTATTAAACCTACTAACATAAACAAGCTTACTATAGTAACTTAATTATGCATACCAGTAATAAGCAATGTGGTGCTAGATTTAGTGTCTTTACCTGGTTTTGAAGGTCCACTAATGATCTAAAAAGACAAACAAAAGTATTCTTAAAAACTTCTGTTATTAACACCCTTAGCAAGGACTGCTATGACCCAACACCATGCCCTTGCCATCATGGGCCCTTCTATCATTCATTGCAAGAATTTATACCACCTCTTAAAGCAAATATACTCCGAGAGGTGCTCGCAGTCCAGCCACAGTCAAAAAGACGTTCTATTTCCTCGAGGCCATCACGCTGAGAGCACTTCTGAATAGCCAGTTATAAGTTCTCAGATATGATACAATACGATTCAGAGAAGAGAACAGTACACAGCACTAGGCCATAACCGGAAATCGCCTCGGACATTCGCCTCGGCTGAATATTGGCCTATTCGGAAGTATTTGCCTTGGCAAATATTACATCTGCAAATAGCTAAAAATAACTTTTTTGAAAAAATATTTTTTTGGGATAAAATAATGTTTTCATCAAATAAATTTAGGACTAATGGACATACTTTTAAGTTATTGGTTAATTAAACAAGAACCTAACATTCCATTGACATGACTTTAAAATAATGATGTTAATTTATATATTTTAATTTCTTTTAGTTGCATTTCCCAGGTGGCAACCAAGTTAGTAATTTTCTCGATTGAATTAGCTCCACCCACTTTCCGGTAAACATCAGAGAGTAAAGACGCTATTGATAACTTCATATTTCAAATTTTATGACAGGGCTTTAAATTTGTTCACAAATAAAGTTTTTAAATAATAAATATATTGTCATAGCCTAGAGTGCGACGATACGCTGTATGAAGAATATTGCTATAGACTCTGCATTGAGTATAGATAGTTCTCCGTAGCTGTGCATGTGGCAGGTTAACTACGCTTTGCCTACGAATGGTACTCGCTGAGTCACTGGCCAGAGTTGCCGCTGCTATTCGGTTCATACCCGGATCCGGCAAATAGTGCATCCAAATACTCGGATTCGGTACTCGGTGGAAATTGTCTATGCAGTTATGCCCTACACAGCACCACTCACTGTTGCACATCTTTAGACAGCTCTAAATAAATGAAAGGAAATTTTTTTTAAATGCAGTCGTGGATGATTCATGAAATTATTATTTTGAAGAGATTTTGAAAAACCTAAGAACATACGTTGCCTGGTTCATCATCTTCGTCAGATACATAACATCGTTTGCCTCCAGGTCTTCCACTTGCTCTCTTAGTCAAAAGTTGATCCAGGAGAGGCTGTATGGGTGGACACAGGTTAGCTCCATGCACCAGTGGTGGAGAGGGGTTGACAGAAAGAGAAAAGCGGTTGATGCACTTCTCAGCAAAGGCAATAGATGGACGGTCCAGTGAAGGATTAGAAGCCAACTGAGGAGATGCAACTGCTGGTGATGAATATTCACCAAAACACGGTTGAACACTGACACCGGTCATCATATGATGCAAAGGATTCACTGGTATTTCCAATTTTGTAGCCAGCTGGAAAGTTGATTGGGTTGCTGGGGCAGACTCCTGAATTGGCACTGACAACTGCTGCAGTCCTTTCCATTGTGACAAAATCTCTGTCAATTCATCATCACTGATGAAGAGAGGCAATTCATCAACAATACCTTCCTCTGGTTTCCAAGGTTTCTGGGCCTCTTCATCCTCCTGAGCAGGCTGGATTGGCTTGTTGTTATCGGATAGTGAGCTAACCCCGCAGCCATTGTTTGACCCAGAAGGCATACTCATAAAAGAGCGCATCTCCAGCTGATTGCCCTGTGGGATCATATCCCCTGCAGGCCCTTGACGTGGTCTAATATTCAGGAGAGAATTTATCTCCTGTGGGTCGTCTGGCAGAATTGGCAAGTCCATACTCTTGGATATCGCAGTGTTGTTGTCCTGAAAAATTTGCAACTTTCTCAATTTAAAACAGCAACAGCGTACATGTAATGCAGCTCCATTATTGAGCATTAAAGAGTCATTAGACTGGCCTAGTTCACAGATGTCCCTTAACTTGGCTAACTTACTGTCTTAACCCATTAACCTTGCATCCCGAGATATCTCGTTCAATAAATATATGGCCAATTCCATGCATGAACAACATACCTCATCAAACAAAAACATAAAAAAACAGAAACAAAAAAGAAAAAAAATACACTAACAATCAGTTATTAGCACAAAGCAATAAACACGAGAACGTGAAGTTTCATTTTTCTTCATAACTTCTATATTACACATTGCTATCACCCTAAATATATTTTTTTAAATCACAACATACCTCATCAAACAAAAACATAAACAAACAGAAACAAAAAATACACAGTTTTGGAAATTTTTTCTCTGACTTTTATCCACGGTAAAAGGGTTAAACACTGAAGAGAAAACTGTGCTAAACATTTCAAAAAATTATGAACAGTTCTCACCAACAATTAGTTATGATGCACAATATGCAAGAAACATTGAAGTTGATTCTATTGACTAAGAGATAACAAGCAGTAATACACAATTGTGACTGGTTTTTCATACTCCATATGGCCTCTAATTCCAGTTAGTCCTTGATCTCCATAAACTAATTAATTAATTTATGTTCAGAAACTAAATAGACTATCACTAATATTTGAGGAAAAGATTATTCTTGCATCAGCCCACACCTACAAACATGTGCCATATATCTAGGTATTTCCCATACTGTTGATTCTATACTGATTCTCAACTACACACATACACATAAATATATATAAAATATATACATATAAAAAATAATTGAACAACCTGTACATAATATATATATATATATATATATATGTGTGTGTGTGTGTGTGTGTGTGTGTGTACACACCCAAAATCCCCCATGCACACACACACACACACACATAATTTTCTATATATAATACTAAATTGAATCTGTAATTTCTAATCAAACATATACTTCAAGAAAGGGCTCAATAACTCAATTCTATAAACAATGACCCAGGTCTCACCCCTTTCAGCTCCCTCGTGAAGACAATAGATATTTTGTAATATTTTGTAACCAGTTTTATTTTTGTAATAGCCAAAGTATGCCACACCAGTTACTTTCATAGGATAACTTTCATTTTTCTTCTGTTCTTTGTATATGAACGTTATTTGCTGTGGATTGCTGGCTTGGTAAATAAACGAAGATATGCATATACATACGTAGTTTTATATATTTTGTTTAACTTGAGTTTGCTAAAAAAATAATTGAACATAATATCTAGAGGATCACACGGTTGTCTGCATGTGTAATATTTATAAGCCCTACCCTACCTATAAAATGGATGGACGAGATACACGAAAGAACCGGAATGAACCTGGAGGAATTAAGAGATGCGACTTCAAAAAGAAAGTATCGGAGACGTTTTTCTGCTGCGATCGCAAAAGTTCCAAGAACTGACAGCACAAGGTGACCCTACCTATTACAATTCATTCAGCAGAAGAAATTTGAAACTCACCATGTATTTGAATGACAGAACCATCTTTGTATTGAGTTCATCTAAAAAACAGCAAAATCGATGCAGTCCAGACACAGAAAACATAAATGGCATGTCACAGAAGCAGTTAGTTAGTTAATATTCCATTTAACAGCATGCCCTGTAACTAGTTGTAAGTGCCTCACAAAAGTGCTGCCTATGTTGGCTTATACGATGCTAAGTCAAATGGTATGAACAGATCAAACGTCGGTAAGTAAGACAATGCACAGATATCCAGAAGAGTGACCAGACTACTGCACACACACAAACATGGAACCCAATCAACAGCAGCCTCACAAGTGAACAGTCTCTACATTCCACTTAACTAAATTACTCCGCTACAATGCTGATCATCAAATTATCGCTTATATATAAAATAATATTTCTTTGAACAATACTTGAAAAAACACTTCTAAAAATGTGATAAAATAAAGATTGTATGTACCGTAAATGAATTCCATGCATCATATGAATACCTATGCAAACAACTAAACATTATAAACGAAATAACACTTATATTTATAAGCAAGGAACAATACATGGCCTGTGGCAATATGCTGAGATTGTGCGGCATTAAGCACTCGATTGGTGTAAATTAGAAAAACAGTCGACTTTATTGAAATGCAAAGAAATACCATGTAGGTCCTGAATCATTTTAGAGTGGTTGCAAAGCGGCTGAAACTTTGCAGAATCTATGAACTTTTCCAGCTGGTGCCACTTTTCGAGCTGTTTCAGCTTGGCATTATCATCCATCACAGAAACCAAAAAGTTCTTCAAGTGACCTGCATAAGACAAAGAACATTTCAAAAATCTGAAAATGTTATGTTTAAACTTCTTAATATAGTTGTTGGTTTGTCAAACAGTCAGTATGTAAAAAAATGAGCACAATTTTCCCACTGAAATAATGATTATATTTAGACATTTATATAGCGCCTCTCACAATGCACACCAATCAGAGGCGCCTCCAGTGCTAGAGACCCAGAGAAAAGCAATTGGCCATGAAACAGTGTAAAGAGGCAATTGGCTCTTCAGTTAGTAAAGCCGGTCATGATGTTCTGCTTCAAGTTGATAACTACATTTAAGACTATAAACACACACGTTTCAATCTGACTTATGGCTTTGACAAGTGCTTTGAATGTGTGAATAGTTGCAATACAAATGGACTCCATGGCATCATTGACTCAGGTCCAGTCATCACATAGTGGCACTATCATAACTTGAGTGCAATACAGATCGGAAATATTGCGTCAATCTAGGAATCGGGTGTCAACTGTGGCTGGTTAGGTGATTCTACATGCCATTTGGTGAAAGCTTGAATAGTGGCAACATTTACAGTCGTCTGATCATTATGTAACAATGAACTTCAACACGGCTTAGGACATAAACATTAAACACAGTTTGGGACTTTAACGCGACAAAGACAAGTGCAGGCATTTAAAGCTGTCTTGATATATCTTATATCATACATACATAGGGGTCACTGTATAATCACGTAATGCTGAAAATGGTCGTTTTGACCCACCACCCTGTAACACATCATAACGTTTCCCTCACCCACCCTCGGAGCGTTACGTATTTATTTGGAACAAAACTTTTAATGTAGTTTTACCTGGTACTAAATAGTTAAACTTCCATTTCACCGCCTTGAGTAGGCTATGAGGCTAAACACTAGTTTAGTGTAAATTAATAATGTTGGGCCTACTAGCCTTACAACCTAACTTCGCTTGGAACTGAATTTTGAACTCGATGACTGTGTCAGTCTTAACTAACGCATGGTATCGGCGGACCCGCATCCTAAAGAGGTCTGGTGAATACCACATTCACCAGACCTCTTTAGGATGCGGGTCCGCCGTTTTGCGTGGCGGCTCCGTTCGTTTTTGGTGCTCCTAATTAGTACCGCATTTGCATGTTAGTCGTCACGAGGTGTTTAACTAATACGCTTTCAGATGATGCGATTGAAAATGGCGGTTGTTTTAATATCGAATCTAAAATTGTTGAAATTTTGGAAGTTAAATGTAGACGATTTGTCGTGTCATTTGCTCTGACCTTATTTAGCTTGACTTTGATTTGCTTTGACTTGACGCCATCAGCAATCGTAACATTGATGCATAATAAACGGACTTGATTTGCATATTGAATTTCGACACGCTTTCGTATGATGTTTTAAATTAACCCTGCCTTTCTGAAAATATTCAGGTGAGCTGAGGAATTGGGAGAAGAACATTTGGTAGAAATTTCATATCGCCAGAGCGTTCCATTCATGAGCCTTCACGACTAAAGGAAAACCTTAATCTTTGGTTTTTAGCTTAGATTAAGTATTTTTAATTAATTACGAATTAGTTTAAAAATAAAAGGCATTATGTAACATTCAGCTAACCCCCACCACCAATCCCATAACGTTTCATAACGTTTTGTAGCACCCCACCCACCCTCAAGTGAGATGTAATTATGCACTGACCCCTTACATACATACCGTATATACTCAACTAAAAGTCGATTTAAGCACAAGTCGAAGTTCAATTTTTGGACAAAAATAGTGTCCAAAATTGAAAGCTCGAATATAAGTCGAAAAAATAAAATCAAAAACGAGTGATAAATCGAGAGGTATAGGTTGATATCTGCTGTCTTTCGGCGGAGAAGTTCGGCTGATTTCTCCGCGAAATAGATATTTTACTATATGGGCAAATCAATATTAATGCAAGCGGCTGTCATAAATTGAGAGGTATACCCTGATATCTGCTGTCTTTCGGCAGATTTATCTGCGAAATATAGTGCCAGCTAGAAGAGTCATTTCATGTGAAATCAAACAATGTTTTGCAATGTTAAATATTCGGTCTGAAAATCTCCCAATTTTTTGTCTCTCGAGTATAAGTCGAAGACTTATTTTGCTGTCCTGAAATAGTCTTACATTTCTCGACTTTTAGTCGAGTATATACAGTGCATACATACATACATACATGTAACAAAGTAAATAAGCAGATGCTAAAATCAACTACTAGTTTATACAGCACATCTATGACCACCAGCAAGTTGTGCTATACATTAACATAAAAATGCAGACATTAAAATAACATTACATCATAACTCTAAAAACTTGTGTTCCATTCAAGATATAACACATGGACGGCTTACCATGGATAGTTTCCAGCTGATCTTGCGTAACATCTGACACAATCTTTTTTGTCTTCATGTAGCCAAGTTTAAGTCTGGTTCTCTCACAGATCTCCTCTAGCGGATTCCAATCCTTTACAGAGGATTCCTCCTCATTATCCACCACCTGCTCTGGAGGTCTTGCATCCAACTCTGGATGGATCTGTTTGGGCCAACTGCCTGGTCTATCCTCCACCAACATCCCTTGTTCCATCCCGAGTCCTCCGCTCAACGGATCCCCCAAGGTCGAAAACGAATCATGAATCAAGCTACCATCATTGGTCACACTTGACAACGAGGAATGAACATTTTGACGCAAAGCAAAGGGATATCCTGGCAAAGACGAGTAATCAGAATTGTGCCCAGTGCTCAAGCTCTGATCACTGACACTCTGCTCGGCTGCTCGAAGCTCGCTGTCATTTGTTTCCACAAGGTTCAGCTCAAAACGGTAGAAGTCATCATATTGCATGATAGGTTGGTTTGGAAAACACAGCAGTGGATCATTTGCATGCAGGAGAAAGGGGTCAGATGGTTCTGATGACCTCATCTTCTGTAAATAGAAATTATGAATTCATTATTCAAACCATGAAGTTAACTGTAAAAGTGTCTTCATTCTGTGTGTTTGGATTTCTTCTGTGTGATGTCACAGGGCAGTAGTTTGTTGGAGACCAGGTGGTTATAGCCACCACATCTGGATTAAATTACGGCAAAGGTGATATTTGTGAAATCTTATATATATATATATATATATATATATATATATATATATATATATATATATATATATATCATCTGCCTGACTGCTTTTAAATCTCTAGCCCCAATCAGACCCTCACAAAGAAAAATAAATAATATTATGAATTACATGTATAAATTAGCAAGACAACTATGGTTAATGGATCTTATGGCTGATGAACACACACAGGTTAAGCCTAGTTAACCATATTCCATAAAGAGTTACAACAAGTTTCTGCTCTTATACGGTGACCTAGAATCTGAACCACAGAAACTAAACAGATGACCATTGACCAATTGACTTTAGACCACTGGCTGAGTGAAGTGGAGATCTCTCAACAGACTAACTAACAGTACAGCATAAAAATTCATGTGTGATACAAAAAAACTAAAACTAGCTTCACAGAAACATCTCAACATCAGACATACAAGATAAACTGTCAGAAACAGAATTGAAAAATCAGACACAGACAATTATACATGGTACTTAAAATTATAATTAATCAAAGTTGTTAAACTCAGGAGGTAACTTAGAAGAACCTAGCATTAGCACACTACCTATAATACCAGTTGTACAGATAGTTTTTATTGATATGCACATTACAAGCAGGACTGTACCGAATACGTGATTTTCACTATTCAGCCAATACGAATAATTGGATCAGCTATTTGGACGAATACAAATAATGACCAAAATAAGTCTAACGACAGCATTCGCTTATCCAGCATTGAACTAACCAACAGTAATTTGAATTTAATGTAAACTTAACTAACAAGCTTAAGTAACAATTGACCTGCTCAAGTCTCAAATGCTGAATGTCAACATTCAGTCACTGCACACAAAGAAAGAGACTACTGAGGTTCAGGAAGTAGGTAACGTAAACATAATTCGAATTTGAATGCATGGTACAGCCCTAGTTACAAGTAACTATATAAAAATCACCAACTATGTATCGATCAACAAGGTAAGTGAGCATCTGGCCAAGTAGCTCCTTTTTGGGCTTCACGTTCTTCTTCTCACCAACATCCTTCAGTCGGTTGTTTGGATCGACGAATGGAATATTTTCTGGCCAATCATCTGGACGCCTTTCCCAAAGGCCTTTCACTAGAGATATACAGCACAGACACATTGCAGAGTAAATTCCCAATTAAACACAAAACAGAAAAATCCGCAAAAAATAGCTCAAGCACGGTCGTAATTTTTGGACTGTCAATCAGATTCATGAACAATGTAACAAACCCTCTTGTAGCTGACCAAAAGCCCCAAAGTATCTTCATCTGTTGTATGACATAAGCTCCTTCAATTGACTGCATTTGAAAAAAATTCTAGCGATTAGTGTTCCAAATTTGGCATGTCAAAGATCAATTTGAATACTAATGCAACTAATGCATTTTAGTAAAATCAGCCATTTTTGCAGCAGACTTGCAGTCTGGATATTACAGTGACCTCTTAACTCCACTCTCATTAATCTGACTTACCAGTAAATTGCCTGAAACGATTCAGTGGCAATAACAATGATAGTAGAAGTTTTTTATGTAACATTTATCAGCAACCATTGAAATCAAACTCTAAACCCACCTTTCTTTGTATACTGGCCATGTATCTCCACATATACCTCCATAAGAAACAATGGTATTATGTGGCGCATGTCTTTCACAGGAACGTCAGTAAATGTTTTGTGCTTCTTTAGAAATGCTTCAAGCTGCTCTTGTTTACTTGCTTCTTCTATGAAATATAAAAAACATTTTATAATGAGGCAACAATGAGAGAAAATATACATACATATAATAAAAAAATAAACTGTGATGGTGAAAAACAAGTTTTTAAATTACCAAATATGAACCAAACTTACAAAAGCCAAAACATACAAGAAACTCCACTATAGTTAATGAGCTAGCAAAAGACCAAACCAGGCAACATCATGGCATGTTACGGAGCAACACAATGAAAATATGTGACTCATTAATGCTAAAAGAAGTAAATATATCTTTGGAACTGGTGTTAGTCATTGAAAATGCATGAGGCACATCTGAACTGCAGTGTTGCAATGCATTGTAGTGCCATATAAATATGACAAAGCTACTTACCACCAACTGGCTTCTGTTTTGTACTAGAAATCACTTTCTTTACTTTCTCAACTGTAGCATTGCTTAGTGGAGCTCCTGTATCTGTACAAGTTCAAAAACAAATGATAGAATCAAATATTATTAATGAGGCAGTCCAGAGGAAAACATGATTAAACACAGCCTTGAATTCTAGCTTATATCATTATTAATATACTGATACGTCTTTTAGTAAAATGGCTCTACAAAAACAAGAGATCTGCTGACAAGTCCTTCAAACCCATGGCAGCCAATAAATATGAATGGGTCTTTTTAGTGAAGTGCTAATGCAAGCAAGTACTCCTTTAAATATTATACCTCTCTATTAACGTTAGCCATGTTGCAATGTTTGGCATGGTCCAAGCAAGCAAAAAATTACTAAATGAATCCACCAGATTGACATACTTTGTCTGAGAAGATCCAAGAATGGGAAGCCTGCCTAGAGTAGTTCTTGAAAATGACCAAATACGTAAAACCTAGAACTTCAATTATAATTTTATAATTTCATAAAAATAATACAACCTGTAACCAACCAACTAATAATAATTGCATTGTGCCTATAAATTTATACATTGCCTCTCCCAGTGCCCACCATATGGATTATAATGACAACAATGATGATAGAAATACCAAGCATTCAAATGGACTCTGATTTAATTTCATTGCAATCAGCAATTAATGTCACAAAAGTACATCAAAAGAATAATGTTGAGAAGTCTCTCAGATTAAAAAAAATTCAGTAAGCATTTATCCTTACCTATTACTAACACAGTTTTTCCAGATTCCAGTTTTTGCTCAATCTGAAAGAAATTACATCAAATTAAGTTCAAAGTTTGTAGTATAGGATTAAATGCTTAGGTGTCGACTCATTTGGAACGTTTTATGCTCATGGATGATCCTAAACTCCAGGGGCGTCAATCCCCCCTGGGTAATGTAGGCAAACCTCCAGTTCTAAGTGGTAGGAAAGCAAGATATCCCCTCTACGATGCAAAAAATTTCCCCTATCTAAAATTGGAGGCATTGCCTCCGGACTGCCCTCCCCTTATCTGGACGCCTCTGCTAAACTCTACACACACAACAGTGCATGAAAATGTTTTATGAATACTCATAACTTCATAATTTGGATCAGGGACTTTAGACAGGGACTGGAAGATTCTAAGATGGAGTGCTTGACCTGCATAAAAGTGTCAGAGCGAGACTGTTGCAATGGACAACTACTAAAATATGCACGATAAAAGAACATTATACTATTTAGCAGATTCTGAATAGAAGTTGCATCTAGATTCGTATTGGTCGACTAATTGAGGACTGTAAGTTTCATAAACATATTACACACATGCACTCACACACATACATTTTTCTGCATATCGGTATGATTTTATATATATATACATTATATACACACTCATAAGAAAAGTACAAATGCAATAATGGGATACAACACTGTGAGCGATAGAATATTGAGTGTAAGATTCCGGGGAGGAAAGGTAAACCACGATTGTACAGGTGTAGGCTCCAACATCAACAGCACCAGAAGAGGAACATGAAAGTTTCTACACTGAGTTACAGAGTGTAATGGACAGAACTGCAAAAGGAGATGTATTAATGATCATAGGAGACTTTAATGCAAAAGTGGGAAAGCGCACGGGAGGAGAAGGGGACACGATGGGCAACTATGGCCTAGGAGAGCAAAATGATGCAGGTGAAAGACTGATAGAGTTCTGTGAAGGCAACAACATGAGAATTATGAACACATGGTTCGAACAACCAAAAAGAAGACTATACACATGGACGTCAATATATGGGAAATACAGGAACCAGATTGACTACATATTGATAAATAAAAGATGGAAAAGCACAATCAGAGATGTAAGAACAAAACCAGGAGTGGATTGTGGAACTCATCACGAACTATTAATGGCAACATTACAAACGAAACTGAAGAAACTAAAAAAAGGAGAAAGAATGACCACATATGACTGCAAAGGCATCACCCCGGAATACAGGATGGAAATAAAGAATAGGTTCGAAGTACTGGGGAGGGACGTGATGGAAGTGGAGGAGGACACAAACAACCTGTGGGAGAAGATGAAGGGAACGATATTGGAAGTTGCAGAGAAACACATCCCGAAGAAGAAGAAATTCACAACAACACCATGGCTGTCGCTACAAGCTATTAAGTATAGCAGGAGAAAGGAAAGCTGCAAAAAGCACAAGAAACAAAGATAAAGTAAGAGAAATGAACAGTGCCTTCCAAAACGCAAAGATAAAGAAAAACATTTAAATGAAATGTGCAAGGAAATGGAGGAAGAAGGAAAGAAAGTGAGAACGAAAGAAATGTTCTCAAAAGTGAGGGACAATAACGAGAAAATTTACACCTAGAATGGGCTCACTGAAGTCAGGAGATGGAAACATAATTAGTGATCAAGAGGGGATGAAGAAAAGATGGAAGGACTACACGGAGGAGCTGTACAGCGAAGACGAGAGAGTAAAAATAGAGCAAAACGATATAACAGAACACGAAAAGGAACCGGTGGTTATGGAAGCAGAGGTGGAATGGGCAATCAAACAACTGAAGGACCACAAAGCGCCAGGTCAGGATGGAATACCCATAGAACTGATAAAAGCGGGAGATGATGCAATGATGAAGACAATAACAAAAATGTGCAATAGCATTTGGAAAACCGGAGAGTGGCCAGAGGAATGGAAGAGTCAATATTTATCCCTTTATTTAAGAAAGGAGATGCAAGAGAGTGTGAAAATTACAGGACAATAGCATTGATATCACACACAAGCAAAATACTACTCAAAATAATTAATAAAAGAATGGAGAATATAATTGAGAGAGAGCTTCTGGACAATCAGGCAGGATTTAGGAAATCCCAGGGAACGCGAGATCATATTGCCAACATGAGGTGGATAACGGAAAGGCTAAGGGAATATGGACAAAAAATACACATATGTTTCATCGATTATAGCAAAGCATTTTACTGCATTAACCATGAACTGATGTGGAAAACTCTAATAGAAATGGAATACCAAAACAAGATACAACTACTAAAGGGATTGACAAAGACCAGGAGGCGGTGATAAGAACAGAATTTGGAGACACAGACAAACTTAAAATCAAGAAAGGGGTGAGGTAAGGGTGCATCCTGTCTCCATTTCTTTTCAACCTGTATGCAGAAAGGAAAATGAGGAGGGCAGAAATGGAAGAGACAACTGAAGGAGTAAAGATAACAGGAAGGACATTGAATAATCTAAGATATGCGGATGACACAACACTACTGGCAAGGAAGATAGCAGATCTGGAAAATCTGATAAGAAGACTGAAGAGAGAAAGTGAGAAGGCAGGCCTATACTTAAAGAAGACAAAGATAATGACAACAGCTGATTGGGACAATTTTGAGATAGACGGAGAGGAAATAGAGGTGGCAACAAGCTTCACGTTCCTGGGATCATTAATAGAAAAAGAGGGAAAATGTGACTCGAAAATAAGGAGAAGGGTGGCAATAGGGAAAGCTGCAATGAACGGACTGGAAAAGATATGGAAGGACAAACATGTGAGCATAGACACAAAAAAAGATCAGTGAGACCAATGATCTTTCCTACAGTACTATATGGCTGTGAGACATGGACAATGACAAAGAACACGGAGAAGAAAATCAACGCATGCAAAATGTGGATATGGAGGAAGATGCAGAGAATATCATGGAAGGAGAAGAAGACAAACGAAGAAGTGCGCAGGAGATTGGAGTCGAGAATGATGAGACGTTACAACAAACAGCGTTGAGAAGGAAGCTAGGGTTTTTCGGACATGTTATGCAATCAAATGGAATGGAAAAGGAAATGATGCTGGCATGTGGAGGAGGAAGGAAGAAAAGAGGGCACCCAAGGAGAAAATGGATGGATGTGATACATCAAAAAACTGAAATGAGCCTGGAGGAATTAAGAGATGCAACTTCGGACAGAAAAAACTGGAGAGGATTGGTCATGGCGATCGCTAGATTTCCAAGAAATAACAGCACAAGGTGCAGGTGACACACTCATACAGTAACATCATATAATATATATATATATATATATAGTATATAAACAAGGAAGAAATGGATGGATAAAATACATGAAAAAACCGGAATGAATCTGGCAGAATTAAGATTCATGACATCGGATAGAAAGCAATGGAGGATGTTCATCATGACGGTCGCTAAAGTTAAAAGAACTGACAGCACAAAGTGACATAAATAAAATATATTAATTGGCACAAACTGCACATTACATTATGGTACTTACCTTTGCTTGTTCCATCAATCGGAGGCCTTCATTTGGCTTTGTGGCTATGTATGTTCCAGTGGAACTATCATCACCCATGTAGATATCATTGTTGATACTCTTACCATAACTCAACATTTTCACAACTGCTTGTTGCTTAATCACGGCAGGTAATCTGTGATGATACAAAAAACTTCATCAAAACACAATATTCAATCAAAATTAGTCTAGTCATATAAGTGCCTTACAAATTAACCCTGCAATTAATTTGATAGAGACAAAAGAGCAGTCCCACAAGTTAACCTCAAGAAGCAGTCAATTGCAAAAGAGAAGAGTTAGCAACTTCTTTTTCTTAGCCTCAGCATATGAGGGTGCGTAGCTAACCTTCTCCCTATGAGTCCAATATTACTATTCATAGTGTGAAGTCTGAAAATCTGTTTAAACAATAAGTGGCAGGTACTCAGTAGAATTCAGTAATTGGACAGACTATCTTAACATATTCTGTCAAGGGCGATTCAAATACTGATCTTTAGGTTGAAAATATCAATATACTAACAACTTAACTCTTCTACATCCATACATAAAGTGTAATCTGTAAAATTAAACTCAAAATCTATGCTCAGTGTGAAAATATAGAATCTCAGAACAATTTAAATCAAAACCTACATAATGAATATATACCATACTTTCTAAAGAACTTGTAGCAAACTACACAAAATTCTCAATAGTCCAAAGTCTAATTTTAATACATGCATCTGCTATACTATACTATACAACATTCAGACAATTCATAAAGGAGTCAGAGGTTCAGGAAAATCAGAACATGTAACAAATATCTGTGAAAACAGTAGGCATACAGTACCTCTGACCATAGCTCCAACCAGTACCTCAGACAAAATCATACACTTAAACTTCAGAGAATTAAACCTTCACAATATATATACTTAGAACTGCAAAATGTCTGTTTCCAATTACGTAATATATTTCAAGCTCAGTAACAACTATTTCAATTTGGGGTGGAACAATAAAGTGATTTTCTCTTTTGCAAATAAATTGAAAGCATCAAAAAATTAACCAGCTATAAACCATTCCAAATTACCAGCCAACAAGAATTCTTGTTCTCATTGAACAGTGGTAATTCCTGCTGCAAGAAATTCCTTGTGAAACAACTATTAATAGTTCATTGAACTTTAGTCAATCCTTAGCCAGGGAAAAATCCTAGTCATTAAATTACCACGAGTTTCAACATTTGCTAAAAAAAAAGTGATGGTAAATTCCAAACAAAATAACTAATAATAGTAACAACGCATTACGTAATAACCAAAATTAGCTATTATTTTAATCAAAATTAACAATTGCCACTTTAACACCTTTAGACCATTGGCCTTTTGTTTCACATAATAGATTCTAACCAAAGTATTAATTAAAATCAAAGCGTAAAAACTAGGAGTGAGATATGGCCGAAATCGTCTTCTACTCAATCCACCACAGCCATTTTGCTTCAAAACGTAAAACCCTCCCACTATAATAAATAGGACTAAATGAAAACTAAAACCCGACTAATCACATTCCACTAATAATCCATGGTCATTATAGAAATAAAATTAATATTGTGTCAAATTGAACCACTGGCCATTACGAAAATACAACCTTCAACAACAACAAAACTTAGCCGACAAGGCCCGACATTGCATAAGAAATAAGCAAGAAGGAAATACATCAATATCTTAAAGAGTTTTCGATTTTTATTACATACCAAGTAGCTTAATATTGAGTTCACGCAGATCTAATCGTTCATTCGAATAAATTACCGAAACAAGAGACCTTATTATTTCAATTAAACCGTAGTTGTGCTTGTAACGACAAGCGACTGCACCAAAACACTGCAAGACATAGCGGACCAGTAACGCCAGAAAATATATTTCATTAGGTAGAGTCGGCACCGATTCAGGTCATTGCCACCTCGCAGTCGCAGTTGACAAATTCAAATGCGCGAACGCCGCGAAGAGATGGAACGTTGTGTACGATCAAAGTAACCTTACTTCTACAAAATAGAAAACCAAACATTTTGACTTTATAGGATTTGTAGGTTTCTTTATTGCAAAACCTATAAAAACTAGGTTTTTTAATAGATTGCTACATACAACACAATGCACTGTAATTTATATCGCGCCTTACTAAACATAGTCTTACTTAAAGGATCGGTTGTCGTTGCATCGATCTCTGGTGTCCATGCGCACTTCTGAACTGTGTTATTAATATATATTCATGGGGATCCAAAGTTGAGGAAATTGAGGTAGACGAATATTGCAGCAGTCAAACTTTGATTGGACGAGACAGCAAATAAGTTGGAGTACTGTAGGTAGGCTCGTTATTCCGAAATTTGATATCGCTCTTCTTCCAACATTGCTTGCTCAGAAGTGCACACGGCACAACTGCAGTTGTACGTCTCATATATAGGTCATACTGCAGAGAAATTGTGCACGAAGGACTTGCTCAAGGTCCCTACACAGTTATTCCCCGGACGAGGGTCAAACCCGCTCAATCAACGCGCCCTGAGCACGCTCTATAACCATAACCAATCGGCCACTGTGGCGGGTCGGATAGGACTACTGCAGATCAAAAACGAGTTTTTATGACTCTATCGGTATACATAAGTGCTATAATGTGCACATTCTTGATAGTACCTTTTGTAATCCGCATTATTATCTCTTCTAAATCTGGCGCACACTTGGTCAAAACATTTTCGTGACCTCCTCCGATTCTGACCACTATATATAGTTAGGCCTACTTACAAGATCTTTAAACCAGCTTCCACTATCGCGACCTCCGTTGCTCACCAAAAGGGCTGTCACTCCCCATTTCCCCTACCTTAAATCCACCCAAATAATTGAGCACCGATCATTTGAAATCCATTGCAACCAATTAACAATATAGCACTTATAAGCTACCCGGCCACCGGCCACCACTGCTCGACAGTGCCGACATCAACCCATGCAACGACCTCATTGCAACCATGCAAGGACTAATAATAACACTCGACGGTAGATGTCATTTAGGTCGATAAGAATTGGAAGGTGGATAATCAGATATTATACGAGGCAAAGTAGAAATTCTACAAGAGATTGATCCCTTTTATTTTGAGTGGAATGCTATAGGAACCCGCAGCTGAGGCTGATGATACAGTCAGTAAGTAAGAATATTCGGAGAGCGAGTGGCATTGAGGCCGAAGGAACAGGGAATCCGCGTAGTTTGGACGATCTAGCGGAGTCGTAGGACCTGCGTGTTGGACATGCAGAGTCCAGACCAATATGTTGATGTTGATAATGGCAATGCTGACTGCACATTCTCTCATCTCGTCAAGATTATATTTATTATTTACAATTATTTGTAAAACTGCACTGTTTGTTCTTTTTTGCATTATCCCTTCCTAAATACTTTCACTTTATCCCTTTTAAAACACCTTAAAATTGATTCAAATGTCTTTTAATATGATTAAGTGTTCATAGTGTTGATCATGAAAATTAATACTGGTGCTAAAATAGTCGGACTGACTATTTAATTTTATTTATTTCTAATAAATATTGGTCATCTGTGACAATTTTGGAATGTTTAATGTCGCAATGTTTAAGATGAAAACATGTTGTTATGGATTAACTTTAATTAATCACTTGAGTTTGGTTGGTTTTATTAAACGACCTAATTGCTGTGCATGTCGTAAAAAGTTCTTAGTTAGTAATAGTTAACAACAAACCGAAATATGAAGAAAAATCGAAGCGATCGGGGAAAACCGCATGTGATATCAGGCCATGCAGGTTTTAAAGAAGGTCCAGACGCGGAATATGTGGGCGAAGGCAATGCTGCTACTCTTGACAGTTGGGTTATTGCGGCGGTCAGCGATCATTCTGATCAGAAAAAGCGAGATCAAACATTCCATCGCTTGCAGGAAATTTTTCGAGGCCGGGTGGATGATGAAATCGTATATGCGGTGCTTGCTGAATGCGAATGGCAAGGTATCGTCGCGTAGCATATTAGTTTTTAGCATCATGCTTCTGCGGCCGAATATTCAGCCATTCTTCGGCGGAAGGTTTTTAGAACGCTTGGAGCCTCTCAGCGCATGGAATGATCACTCCTGCGACCGATGGTTCTTCGTTTATGTCTAAACACGTCCTTAAACGACCCTCACGACGTCTAACCTGACCCTAACAGACTATCACGATGCCCAACCTGACCCTAATCGACCTTCATAAACGCATGTTAAAACGAGTAGGTGTTTTTAACAATGCGCATGCGCCGAAGGTCTTCACCCATTAAATTTTTTACGTGTTCGGCCGCAGAAGATGTATTGTTTTAGAATATACATGAAAATAAAAGGCACCATTAACCGTAATCCTCACCCTTACATATCATCACAATGCCTAACCTTATCCAAATCGACCCTCACAACGCATTAGAGCTGTACCGATATCACTTTTTGCCGATGCCGATTATTGCCGATTATTCATTTGCCGATACCTGATTATTTAGCCGATTAGTTTGCTGATTATTTTGCCGATTATTTCAATGTGTTTTCCAAGATGTCCGGTTAGGCACACCGCCCGCCGTCGAACTGTGCCCAGGGTAATATAAAGGCCAAGGAACGGCTGGCCTATTCACAGGCACCCATCCAGTCTCAGCCTCTTAGGCGACTTAAATGTTTCGGGGAGATCTGATTGGCATCTAGCATGTATTCATTTGGTATTGCCTCCACGATGTACATTCATCGGTTTCTCTGTTCAGTCGGCCAGCTGTTCCTTGGCTTGAATTGGCCAGCCATTCCTTGGCCCATAAGCAGGCACTATGACTCACTCTGCACTGGTCTGAAGAAGCCATTGGCTCGACGACACGATGTGGGAATGGAACAAAATCCAGTCCTTCACAGACCCAGATGTTGCTGTCGTCATTTTGCATTAATAGACTGAAAATAATATTATAAAATTAAAAAAATAATTTTTAATATCGGCACCGATTAATCTGTACAGCTCTTCAATGCATATTAAGAGAGTACATGTGCTGAAGGTTGCATTTATATTGCAGCCAATTTTTTGCAGCATAAGATGCATAGCTAGGGTTAGCAATTCTTGGAAACCAAATTTTGCAACTGATGCCGATGAAATGGAGCATGACTACCTGCCAGTGACTTCCCATGATGCAATTCACTGGGAACCGTATAGTAATGGATAACACACTGGAAAGAGTTGTAGGAAGTGAGATCAGTTCCTACTGCCCCATGAGGTAGACTGTCCTTCCATTCGCTAGGTGGTGTCATTGTTTGAATTAGATGTAGGACATGATGGACATGTTGCATTGCTGCCATGCTTGCTGTTGAATTTTAACTCCTGTAATACCTTGTGATCATACTATACTTGTAATCACACTACCAGTTTGAATTTATTATACTAATTATTAGTAAGAAAAGTAATCATGAACATGCCTTATTTATGAAGTAAATGTTTTTGAAATTTACGATGTTTGCTATATTTAACAAGAAATAGAAATAGAATTTTTATTATGGTTTATTTAATTTATATATTACGCTGGCAATGGTTTTGTGCTATACGGTGAATTGGTTTTAACACTATGCAGCACTTGGTGTGTTGTGACCATTTATTTCTGACTGCAAATGTCCATTAATCAGTTCTGTACCGAATGAGTGTTTTAAGGATTGTGTATATATTATGGTTATATTTTTTTGTGCCCTCTGGCTTGCACAATTGGATAAGATTTCTTGATGTTATCTTTTTGTTCAGATTTGCAGCGCGTTTTTATAACAAACCTATAGAGTTGTTTCTTAAGATGGATCAAGCTGAAGAATTCTTATTTTCAGAGGGAAATTGCTTCAATCAAACAATCAAGCATAAATACTTGATATAGCCAGGCCCAACCTTAGATTGTTTTGTGTAGATTGTGTTATAGGCAAGGACCAAAAATGCTGCACCTGTAAAATTTTTTACGGCAGTGATGTCTACTGCATCTGACTATCTTGTTTACAAAATCGCATTTAAATATTCATATGATAAAGTTGAACTAGAGCTTGGTAACATGTGACTATGAATTTGAATAGACATATAATGAAATCCTTTTAAGAATTTAATGTCAGGTGAAAACTGTTGCTCTCACAAAGTTAAAAAAGGTTAATTTTTTTTATTTAGCCTGAATTTGCCGCCTTTGGAAAACTGCCGCTCTGGGCAGCCGCCTGTATCGCCTATACCTAACACTGGGCCTGGATATAGTGCCTCTTCAAGATATCTGCTCAGAGTTTCAGGTGAACAGTCCTATGCATGAGAATGATCAGAGTGCCTTCACATTTTCTGCATTGGATAATCAAATCTCCAAGGACCACATATAACACAGTGTGTATTGACCTGACTAGGTCAATACAGGAATTAAAGGATACATCTTCGGCGGCCGAAAATTCGGTCCAAAAAGAAGCAAAAATTTTACTTCTATGGCCGAACCCATACAAAATTTAGCGTGTGAAGACCTTTGGGCATGCACTACCATTGGCGCATGCGCACTGTTAAAAACACCTCAAATTTATAATTATGCGTCGTGAGGGTCATTTAGGGTTAGATTAAGCATCGTGAGGGTCGATTAGGGTTTGGTTAGGCATCGTGAGGGTTGGTCATTGTGAGGATTAGTGTCATTTTTATACACAAACAAATAACTTTTGGCCACAGAAGTAATTTTGTGTGTGTTTTTAGTCCAATTTTTTGGCGGCAGAAGCTCCACGCGGAATTAAAATACTCTTTGATGTATGTGAAGGCAAGCCATCTATCGACTTTCCCTTTAGGAGAATCTGAATTTAATTTTCGCCTGTCAATGCTAATGCTGTCTAATCCTATAATTCAAAATATGTGAAAATTTGGGTACATTGCCTCTGACCCAGGCAGCTCTGTTGATGACAGATTTAAGCTGATGCATTAAAAACGTTTTAAAGGACTGAATTACAATAGTCCAAGTGTGTCATAATGAATTAGAACAAGCTTAACAGTGGTGTCATGCTAAAAGTTAAGCCCAATAGCTTTCTTCTGGGTGGTCACTATTTACTGTACAGTATGTGAGATGAACTTGAGAAAACCACGGGAAAATGGGTCACTCGGATCTTCTGATTAGCATAATTTCCAATGGCTAGTCGGCCTACTGTGCCATTTTCTGAATGCTAGATACAGGCTGACTACAATGGAAATTTGCTTAATTTGAAATGATGGGAGATTCATGGAAGGATATGTTTCCATATATGCCTGTCCAGTCAGGGCTAGTTTTCCTGCAGTTCTGCAGAAATCATTCGGGTAACACAATTATCATTATTGATATTATTATTATTATTGATAATTTGTGACTTCTATTACACTGTTGTCTGATGCACAAGGCATCAGCCAATGCTGCAGCAGAAGGGAGCTGTAATCAGGTCAACAATATCCTATCTCATTGATCTTAAGGCAGAGAGGCAGTCTATGGTAGATAAGCAATCTACATTACTAATCTGATTGCGCTGAGAAATTTGTCACTTGCTACTGTGCTTCGACTTTTTTGCATTTTGTCTTAAAATTAGTTTTTCATTTGTAGACTGTTAATGAGCTGAAGTTATAATTTGCTGCTGGTTAAGCTTTGACTTAATTGTCGGGAAAACTTTTATTGTTAAGCAGGAGGTGTGACCTAATTTCAATTTGCCCTTTGATGCTTTTTTTATATTACTTTCTCTTCACTAAAGTCTGTTGAGTTTTAGTGTTCAAGCAATGCTATGTCGAAGTTGTTCTGAATCCAGAACTTTTACATAGAAGCTCTGAGATGCTTGCCTTTTATCTTACTTCTTTGTCGTCTATTGCACAAAAACTGATTTTGAGATGCTAGTAAGACTGCGATTTGTAGGAATACTTGTTTCCTAACAATTATTTACTTGTAGAAAAAGTGTACAGAATGAGTGTAATGAAAGCAACTGTGCTGTAAAATAAATCAAGTATGATCTTTCAGTTGTAAGTGGCTGGTGAATGTTAAGGATATGCTTACATTAAGTTTTTAAAAATCCTATGCTTCTGGTGATTGCTCTTGAAACCGATAAGACTTGCTTTGTTTTTTTAGGAGAGGAAGCAATTGAGCAATTGTTGGAGCTTTTTCCAAGCACTGAGGAAACTGCAGTTCTGCCAGAGAAAAAGCCACAATGCAAGTTCACCCTTCGAGCAGTTGCAGAGTCGTGGCTGAAGAACACGAGCAGCGACAGTGTTCCCGAGCTGACACAGACTAAGACTCCGTGTTCAACCTCCTATAATAGCCAGTGGACTCCACTTTCAAAAGGAAATCCTGCATTGGGAAAAACGCTCCCTATTTCTGCTCATCATTCCACTGCATACTCTGACTGTGCTAAAGTTTTTAACTCAGGAAATTTGTCAGGCAAAAGGTGTGTTTCTAAACTCAGGGACCAGCAACTAGATGTACCAGACATCTCTGTTCATAATAAAGCGATCTTATCTCATAGGACGCTAGCTGTGAATGATCCATATAATGTAGCAGCAAACGGTAACTCTTTTTCGCCAAGTAGGCCATGTGTTTCACAAGAAAATTTTGCTTATGGTCCAATTTTAGAGTCGTTGGTAGACAAAAATGACCTTTACTTTAGTGATGATGACGAGACCTATGCTGATTATACGAGTGATACAACAAGGCAGCCAGCAGGGAACATGAATTCAGAGTGGTCGAATATCGTCCAGCCTGACAGCAAAGGAATAAACAAAGGCTGGCCTTCTGATTGTTCTGGTTGGGATGTTGGTGCTTCAAGCCCTGTGCATGTAGCCTCACAGGGTTTGTCTGCTGAGCAGGTCAGATATTTGTTATCATCAACACCTTCTTCAGATCTCAGTAACAAGGACTTCATCGTGCCTCATCTACCTGTACAAGTTCGTAGTTCACCGACTGAATTAAGATCAATGCGTCTCAGGTCACCAGTCTGCAGTCCCCAAAAAGTGGATGCAATACAGGCAATGCCGCAGAGCATGTTCACTCCACGAGCACTCTATAATCCCACTGTTGGGTCAACATCTCCTTATCCAACATTTGGCGCACAATCTGAAGGAGGAATCACCAGCGTGACGATTATGTCAACAGAGACGGCCAAGCGTAAGGTTTTTGGGCTTCTTCAGCAGAACTGCAAGGTGATGATCTTGATGCGAGGCTGTCCAGGAAGTGGCAAAACTACTCTGGCCAGGTTGGTGTTGAAACAAAGGTTGGCCTCAGTGAAATGGATGAAATTGTATTGTAGTGGCATGATGTACCATTTGTAGTTTAAGAGTGCAAATCTCATTTTGCAATACCAATGAAACATGGGATGCAGTAGTTGAGATTGCAAGAACCCGTGTGATATCTGATTCTACAAATAAATAAGTAATGTAAATAAGAATGTTCTTTATTAGACTGTTGGTCAGCAAACACACAATGGCTTACAAGAGGTATGAAATAACATAAATTTAAACAATGTCACATAACATTTGCATAATGAGAGTACTCTTGGTAAATGCATCAATTCTAGGTATGTGAGGTCATGTGGCCTGGATCACATGTTGTATGGGGTGACCTTAAGGTGAGGGAGAATATCCCAAATATGAAAGCAAGCTGCTCTGTATATAGTTTCTACATGGTCAGAGAAGGACTTTGTGGTACCAAAAGTTATGCCTAAAACTATAAACTATAGATGTATAACATAATGGGTGCCTTGTATGGCTGCCGACGGTTAAGTTCGACTCCCGTAATAACTTGTCATAATTCGTTCATACTATGTGTGTAATCATATGCATTTTGTCAGTTTTCAATTAAGCAAATATTAACTGTGGAACAATAAGCAATGATCCACCTAATTGATCAGACCTCACCTTGTCACCTTGTGCTGTCAGGTAGTTGAACTCCAGCACCGTCATGATCAACCCTCTCCATGTCTTTCTGTCCGAAGTCGCGTCCCTTAATTCCTCCAGGTTCATTCTGGTTTTTTTGTGTATCTCATCCATCCATTTTTTTCTTGGTTATTCAGACCTCGGTCAGTATTATTTGTGGATTGGTTGCCTTGTGCCTAAGCAGAGAAATTTAGTCAATTCCTGTATATTGTCGATGAAATTAAGAGCACTTGTAGATATGAGACTATAGTTTAGTTGATCATCAAGAGAAAGATCTGACTTTTATGAATCCTGGCCTAAGTTGTTGGTTGGAGTAAACAGACAGCCATATTATTTACTTTGTTTTCACTGTATATTGTAAAGCGCCCTTGTAATGGCGTGGCTGCGTTACAGCGCTTTAGAAATTGTCCGTTTAATAATTATAATAATGATGATGTTCTACAGGCTTTGTATAACTTTTTTCTGCTTTTGTAAATTTTTCCAGAGAAGTGCAGTTCAGTGGATTGATCATTTCTGCTGATGCTTTCTTTGAAAGAAACGGAAAATACAAATATAACCCTGCAAAGATTGGTGATGCCCATGCCCAAACTAAGCAGCAAGGTTGTTTGCTTGGATTTCCTATGGGATGTTAAGCAGTTCTAGTTTAGTTCAGGGAATCTCTTTATAATAGATTTTATTGAGTTCAGATCTGTTTAGTTTTAGTTCTAATTTTTCCAATTGCAATCTGCTGAGTTTCAGGTCAATTTTTATTTTCCAAATCATTTCCCCCCCATTATAACAGTGATATAGATTTAGGTATAGTTATAGTTGTAGTTGTATTTTTACGTCTATTTTAAAATTGTTGCCATTAGCAATTTAAATAAGACAGGCTTAACCGTAGAAACTTGAAAAGCTTTAATATAGAAATGACTAAGTTTAATTGCTAAATTTAGATAAAATGCTAATGATGGCTAAATTTTCCAAGTTGTTCTCATATACAGACTGCATATTTTGCAAAGTATAATTATTGGTGCTCAGGTTGAATATGTTCCAGCAGTTTAATGACATTAGTTAAGGTGACTGCCATAAATTGTGAACTTTGTTTTAACACTTATTAAATAGGAATTAAATTTTTTATTATTGAGTTTTAGAGTTTTGATAATAATAATTTTCGTGTTATTTCAGTCAGACAAACCGCAGAATGCTTACAAGTACAGTCTGAACGAATGATTACCAGTTGTTACATAAGTTGAATTTCACTGTGGGCAGCCATGTGATGTACCCATATGGATAAGTGACATATCTTCAATGTGAATAAAAACCATAGCAGAATAACCTGAATCTGTCAGAATAATCAGTTATTTTTTGTAGCAGTCTTTTTTAATAATATTTTTGTTTTATTTTTGTCTTTGAAGCTTTATTTGCTGTCAAGAAAGGAGTCAGTCCAGTTATAATCGATAATACTAATACTCAAGCATGGGAAATGTATTCATATGTTGAAATGGTGAGTTATGTTATCTCTTCTGTTAGTTATGGCTGATGCAGTGGTTTATAGTCAGTAGACAAAAGTCTACCAAAATGTGACAAAATCCATTTACTTTATTTGAAATTTGGTTATAAAACCTTATCGTTGGAATGCCATTGGCTAATGCTTTATGCATTTTGTGAGCGAAGACTAATACTCATTACTCATAACTGGGAATGAATTTGAGCGAGTTTGGTTCCTTTCTCCAGTTAGCGAGCGCATTTCTTTTGTAGGCAGTCGACTATCATTACCACATTGAAGTCATTGAACCTGATGTGAGTTGGAGACTGAAAGCTTCACAGTTGGCCAAGTAAGGACTATGTGCAACTATAAAAAGTGCTACTGAGTTAACAAACTTACTTTATAAAATCTTGTGTAGTGTGTCTTGCAGTTTTTCAAACAATTTTAAAGACCTCATCACACTGCAACTACGCTCATAATGATTTCCCTACGCTCAAGAAATTTTGTCGAACATGGTGATAGCGTGGCCGATTACTGTTTATTATGTGCCACTGTTGTCTTCCCAGAGTGATGTGAGGTTCACTATCATTTCCAATAATGCTACATGTGCAATATAAAAAAATTAGTTACTCACATTATTATGCTTAAGAAAATAAAACTTAAATGGCAGTTTGATTATAGGCAGTTTTATGCAATTGCTTGTTGGTATCAAATAGTCAGTACAAACAAGCTTAAAGTTTCTGCGTTTTACCAGCCTTTCTCTGATAAATAAAACATTTCAACTGAGGCCAAAAGGTGTTAAGTGAATTTATATTTAATTTACAGTAGTTAATTTTTCTACAAAATTGTGTTTTTAGGCATACTGTTCATGGAGTTCCTGCTGACAAAGTGGCTGCTATGGTTGAGCGATATGAGCATAATGTTACTGCAAAGAAACTGCTAGAAGCTGTTCGTAGCAGGAGACGACAATCACAGCAACTGCATATTCAACCACAGCCTCTGTTGATGCAGCAACTGCTGATGCAGCCACAGCAACTGCTGATGCAACCACAACAGTCGTTAATGCAATCACAGCAACTGCTGATTCAACCACGGCAACTGCTGATGCAACCACAACAACCGTTGATGCAACCACAACAATCACTGATGCAATCACTGGAACCTGTTCAAACACAATCGACTCAGAAGGAGGAAGAGTTGAAAAAGAAAAGGCTGTCAAAGTACAATTTTCATATTTTAGAATTCTAAGTCATTCATTCATTCAATGATTCATGTATTTATTTAGCACCCATTCATGATATCTCACAGCTCAGTTGTAGAGCTGTACCAATATGCATACGTATCATTGGGCCGATTATTTGAACAGTTAGTCGATTGATTGAAGTCAGAATCAGTAACAATAATTGGTACCATTGTTAAACAAAATATTTTCCATGTTTTGGTGGCTTGCTAGATGGCAGAATATATTTGTGGGGTGAAAATTATCACTTCTCCTTAGGGTGATTAGCACTGACTACTGCATAGGGTACTTGAATTAGGCCTCAATGACCCATCTGCATTTTTTGATAGTTCAAGATCTATTGACGGAGTGGATTGTTGGGTTACCTGCTCAGAATGGATTCCGGTATCTGGGTCATCTGTTACCAGACATTGATGCCTCTACCTATAAATGTTTTTAAAGGAATTCTGTAGATGGCCTTATATTCTGACAACTGTTTTCTAGGAGTTCATGGTCATGTTATTTTGGAAAAGATATTTATAATTTATTTTTATTTTTATGCATTACCACGATAAGATGGTATACTTATCAATACATTGACCAAAGTATGGAACTTGAAATGTCCACTTTGAAACTTTATGATTTTCATCATCATCAGTGGAATGCTCCTCTCTGGAGCATTGCTGTTTACACAATGTGTGGTAGCTGCATCTATTCTGAACTCTGTGCAACCCATACTTCAGGCAGCATCCACCACCATATGCATGTGGCTTGGATGACATGGTAGGTGATATGGGAATATTTACCATTTAAGAGTTATTATATTGCTGTTTTACAGGTCGGCCCGTAAACGACGCCTCCGACAGGTGAAGAAACAAGCAGCAAAGGATCCAGAAGTGTCTGCTGCTGATGTTGCTGTTGCTAGTTGTGGTAGTAATGAAGATGATTGTCATATGAAAGATTATAAGTATACAACAAGTGATGCTGGCTCAGATAAGCAGGACCTTATTCGACATCTTGATGACCAACTTGTTCCACCTGATTTTGCAATCTTCTTGGAAACTCCAAGTGTAAACTGTTTTGAAGATTGTGAGACTGAATCACGACCACATACGACAAAGTCTATGATTTTAGGGGATTCAGAATCAGAAGACAAGACACGGTTGCAATTGGATATAACAGACGACGCAGATTATAGCCTTTGTATGTCTGAAAACAGTTCTGGAGTTTTACCTCAAGCAGAGGCACTGGAATCTTGTGATAAAATGGCAATGGGTAATAAAGCAAGTTCAGACGTGGATATGTCTGGCAACCAATTGGGCTTCAATTCAGAGACGGAGCAGAAACCCGATTTGGAAATCTTTGAATTGGAAGAAATAGAAGTATCAAGTTCGGGAAGCATTTCACCACATGAGAGTTCATCTGTTGGCAGGCGTCTGTGTTCAGATAATCAGGATGAAGTGTGCAATTTGAGCAGCATAGGTGACATCGACTCTTTAAATAGTTCTAGTCATTTCGATGCCTTGGACAGATTTGCAGAGTATGCAGAGGCCAGTCATGCAATGCGTTGTTTGGATTCACAGTTTGTGAAGAATCCTGACGAACTGTCGAGAAATCGAATGCAGTGTGTGATGACTTCAGCAGTGGAATTCGACTATTGGTCTCAGAACGGTGCAGTTGATAATCCATATTCAATCCAAGGTGCACAGCAGATAGACGATCGTTCTTTGGTTACTGGTGGATCATCCTGGTTAGAACAGGATTTGGGTGATTCAGTCAATGTCACCAGTGACAGCTGCGCAAACATGGGTGTGAATCCAAAGCAGCAAAGAAATCTTAAGGAAAAGAAAACGGCAGTGAAGAAGATTTCAGATGCGCGAGTCAACGTTGTGGGGAGTGATAGCGATGCTAGCGTTAACATCAGGACCGCTGCCTCAGAGCAGCATAGTATGACATTTACATTGCCACCCATGTCTTTTCCATCTCCTGTTCGCATTTCCCGATTGACTGAGCTTCCTAAGAATGCATCCCAGGAGGGTGCATCGCAGACGGAAGCCTCAGATTTGGTGGCAGTTTACCGACTTGAGAAGGGTGAACATTTCGATTCCAGCCTGTTTTCCTGCATACTAACTGCAACACCAAGAGCCATAATCGATAGAGAACAGGCCATTTGGAGTCAGATGGAGTTGGACAAAAGAATCTTGGCCGTATCAAAACGGAACGATAGCACAATGACGGATGATCTGGATGATGGGAACACCGATGATAAGATGGTGTTTCTTAGCAGCTGCTTTCCAACCATGACCCATGACGACCTGCACTATATTTTACATGGCTGTGGCAATGACACAGATTTGACAGCCAATATTTTGCTTGATTCTGGCTATGAGTATAACAGACCAAATCAAAGTGCAACAGGGTCATGTAAAGCCCCTTCCATTGAGGCATCCAGTGATGATGAAGCCATGCCGGGTAATCAAACTTCCTTGAACATTCAGCGCAAAGCAAGAGTTAGAATAAGTCGGGCTCCAGTGTTGTACACTCTGTGTCGAGATTCAGTGAAGGCGAAAGTTTTGCCAACTGTCGAATCCCCTCGAGGTCGTAGAGACAAAGGTCATGGAGGAGCTGGAAGAGTTCAAGAAAAGTGCGATTCACCTAGGCCCCAGCAGCTGTCGTCAGATGAAGAGAAAATTACAATGTCTTTAACACCAGGATTTGCAGCACAACTGGTCGACTTGTTTGGACCATTACACTCCAGTTCGCGGTGTGGTGAGTTTTCTGTTATTTTATATTAGATGATCATTTGCTCATGTTTGTGATGTCTACTGTTTTAGGCACATAGTGCCTTAACACACAATCCAATACAACTGAGATTTTATAATGCCCCTTACAATGCCCGTTGGTGCACTTCGGAGATGAGTAACTATTTGATTAGATAAGATCTAATAAGATCTAATCTAATTAGAGCTAATTTTCTTATCATACTTTGCATTTCTTTTCCTTTCTTATCTTACAATATTACAATACATTCCTTTCCGTACTAACTTTTCTAAGCAGCTCATGAAGTGTGACAGCGTATCAGATTGGCTTGAATGTATTTCATGGCCAACACAACAAAGTGGGAAAAAGCTACTTAATATTATCTTAACTTATTTTACCCTGCTTTCTTTGTCTTACTCGTATTTTCCATGCCTCATTTCAACCTTGCATAGAGTACCATGTATCTATGGTCTGATGATCAATGCAGTAATCAACAGATTTGTAAAACTGTAATTATTTGTTTAATTTATTGATTGTCTTCCCTATACAAGGATTAATGCCAGACAGTGGTCTATCTGTCAACCTCAGCTTTGAGCTGGCAAAGCAGATCTATGACAGCTGGATGGTCACACAAAAGGAAATGCAGACAAATCCAGGAAACATGACCAAAAATATATCAACAGGTAGCATTATGATGGTTGTGTCTAATTTAAAACATGCAGCTTGTCTGCTCTCTGATTATCCAAGCAATTAAAGCTCAGTGTTCTAGCATGCTCTTTGAACAGAGGTTCGAAGTATGCTTGGGGTGTGCTTTTCATAAGCATGGAATACAGCAATGGTTAAATAGAAGGAACCCTCTTTGTAAAGTTATCTCAAGTTGCCTTGTTGTGAAAGATAATTTTGAAAGAGATTTCTTCTTATATTGATGATGAGTTAATTGATTAGATTAGATTAGAGTTAGTGTTCTGCCATGTGTAGTCATTGTTATGATGTGTGTAGCTTTAAATTTTATCCAATTTCTATTTTAGTAGAGTAGATGAATAATAGTCTAAAACAGCGTTTCCCTATCTTTTTTGGCCGCAGAACCCTTTTGATCAAAAAAATGTTTTCGTGGAACCCTGTTAAAAACTATTATATTATGTTGTAAGTACAATGCTTGAGAATGCAGATAATCATAGGTTTAGGCCTAGATTAAGTAAGTTAATAATAACATAATATCAATGACATTGTCATATGAATTATCTTTCAGTAAAATCTTATTTTATTGTCATAAAGTTAATTATTATTGCTTACAAGCTACCGGGGCAATTTACTTTAGCGTAGAAAATTTATTGCCGTTGTTTGAAGCATGTAGGCCTATTTTACAAAGAATCTTGCATAAGTGGAAGCTGGATTGGTGAAAAAAGTATGTTTAACTGGGAGTTGGATTGATGAAAAGACTTAGGGTCTATGTTTAACTGGGAGCTGTATTAATGAAAGATTTATGTTTAACTGGGGGCTAGATCGATGAAAATAAATATGCATAGGGCCTAACAAGAACTTGTAATGGATTGATGATGAGATTTCTGCTTGAATGGAAGCGAAAATGATGAAAGGATTTCCACCGAAATGGAAGGGGGAATAATGAAAAAGGTTCCACATCAGGTAGAATTCTCATTTCTATCCAGCTTCTATTTGCGCATGATTCTTTTCTTCGTTGCATATTTCATCATTGCATTAGGTGGACAAATTTTCGTCAATGCATCTTCCATTTAAGCATGATTCTTTTCATCAATCCAGCTCCCAGTTAAACAGAAATTAATTTTGTTCATCAGCCCAGCTCAGTTAAACGGACTTCTCTTCACCAATTCCGCTTCCACTACCGACGCCAACGAGGCTTTACCTGATTTGCTAAGGCCTATGGAAAATAATTTGAGACTCTATTTATTAACATGGGTGATTTACGACGTTAAAATAAGATTCTTTTATATAAAGTTATACGCAGATGTTAAGCAAAAGTCTCCTATGAAAAATTCGTGTAATTTATTTTAAATCGTCTGAAGCTTATTCGTATACAAACTTATGAAGTAAACCATAATGCAAAGTAGGTAAAATTACGTGCCAAGTTTTTAAATGTTTAATGTGTGCTATGCTTTTGTTTGTTGATGTTTAATTATAACACATTTTAAATACTGGTATTATATTATTTCACAAAACACTTTTGTTAAAAGTGTTAAAAGCTTGTAACTTCTCTAAATTTGAAACAACCTTTTATCCGGCATATTACAACAACGTCAAATTCGTAGTAGCCAATCTGTTTCCCTACTTTCATGCCTCAAAACATTAATCTAATTATTTGTATTGACATCGCCAGTTTGCACACTATAGAATGCAATAGGGCCCTTTATAAATTTTATTAAGTGGCCGATATAGAAACTTGAAGCAGAAAATCTGTTCACACGGAAAGTTTTCCACGGAACCCTTGTCTTCACCCCACGGAACCCTAGGGTTCCGCGGAACACAGTTTGGGAAATGCTGGTCTAAAACATCTGAAGTGTTGGTATCAGAAGAAATTTATGATGTCTGATAAATGATATATGATTGGTATGACCATGTTTTATGTGATAACATATTGGTCCAGTGATGACGGTGTTGTTAGTTGTCATAATGTGAGATTTTGCGATGAACCGACAGTGGCAAATGGCATAAAATGTGAGGATTTTAAATAGTAGTTAGGGTTAGCTGCCAAAATATGATTAAGATTTGAACATTTTGTAGTTTGCATGAATGTGAGCTGGACATTTTTGTAATGCAGGTTCTAGTCAGATGAAAGCATCACCTGTTTGGATGGCAGATACTTGTGATTTTCTACCCACAAGATGTTTTGAAGATCTCAACAGTCTTTCAGAATTTACCAGCAGACCACAACAAATAACATCTTTAAGGGATGACAACGAAACCTTTCCAGCCTTAAGCCCAAGTGTATGAAACCAGTTCTGCATTACTTTTAGAACAGCGGTTCTCAACCTTTATGGCCCCGCGATCTCCTAAAAATACTTCAAAGTTGTGGCAATCCCAGCTATAAAATCGATCAGGTCGTGCGCTGCCTTCATCGCGTTTTTATTACCATGCATTTAAGTTAACTTCTTAACATTTGATGATCCATACACCTCATGCATAACAGCATGATCAGTCATTAATTAACAGAACAATTTAAAATTTGCTGTTTGTAATAATTTAATTGAGATCACACATCATAGTGCAAGAAGTAATTTAAGTCACTGAGGTGTAGGCCTAGTAGTTAGCGTAAAAATCACGGTCACATAATTATTTATTATGAGAAACTACGCTGAAAATTGTATATTTTACAAATTCCTGAAAGTTCCATCCAACCCCTGGCAAATCGTAAGGCGACCCCGTGGGGGTTGCAACCCACAGGTTGAGAGCCGCTGCTTTAGAAAAACTTCTGAGACATTTTTTGAGTGATTTTTGAAATTTAGATGGCAATACTATTGGTGCATTTGGGTTTGTATGTATCAAGACACTTAAAATATGAAGCATTTTAGATTTCTGAATAAAACAATCATATTTCAGCTCTTCATTTAATTACCAACAATTGTCCTGACCCTCTGGCACAGCTTCCAATGATTCAGTGTATCCGATTTGCTTGATTAATGTAGTAAAATAGTTGTTGATCTGTTTGATTCTGCAGCGTCCGATGAAGACACCAGAACCAAAAGCAAACAATCTGTCTACAAAGATAAAGCGATATCAATTGGCCGAACGATATCCGATGATTAACGCAACGATACTTGATGAGATTTACGAAGCCACTGGGTAAACTAATAGATTATTTTAGTTCTATTTCTTTAATAATTTCTTTCAATCTCAAATGGAACTGCAATTTTTATTTGTGGTCATGCTCTTACTTACTGTTGTCATGTGGCTGTGGGGAGAATGTGATTTGCATGGTGAAAAGGTGCTTGATAAATTACATGTAGTATTACATATAATATTGTTGTGTAAAGGTACTTTTGATGTACATACTCCTTCAACCCCATGGCTTCACAGGTGATACAACGTCACATTATGAGGTTATTACAGCTTTCGGCTTAAAATAATCATTTTACTTCTTTTTATGGGTGTTGAATAGATGCCTAGATGCCAACCATCAGGCAGATTCCCCAATCTCCTGTGAACTGTTAAAATTCGTAAACAGTTTGCTGTCAAATGAATTACTATATTGTGATAGGCAGTTTGGCATTTAAGCCAGAAGATCTTGGCACCTAATTTGTGACCAAAAGACCTGTCTTTAAAAACTATCATGATCTAATAATGTTTTATTTATATAATGGAGATTTGTATCTTTTGCAGATTTTCTTATGACATCACCGTTAAGACGATCGCATGTTGTCCAGAGCTGATTGCTCCACCGAAAGTCGTGATGTCCAAGAAAAAGGCCGAGGAACTTGAGCTGCAATTAATTGAGCGAGCTATAGAGGAAAGTGTTAGAGATCAGGTAACTTGAATTCAGCTTTGTAAGCATTTTATTATTGTTGCTGTCAAATGTCTCAAGTGGAGATCATTTGCAGATTTTTTATAATCTCACCAGTCTTGATGTACCTCACATTTATCTTCACAACTTCACATTGGGTGAGGATAGACTGGTGAGGAGGAACTGAGCATGGTGTGATCTAGAATCCCTACATTTTTCTTTTGACTCAATTATTGCTGATTTAGAAGGCTGTACAATTGTTAAATGTATTTTTGTATAGTATGTCTCTTATTTAAGCATAGTCATGAAATGGTAATTGTTGGGTTTATGGCAGGACATGCCTTTGCAAGCTGTTACTTTTCCATTTGATTTTCCAAAGTGTTGGCAAAAATCGTTTTTTTTTAATCGTTGCAACTTCCAGGTGGTCCTAACTATCGGGAACAATTGATCCCTAATTGGCCTCCAGGGCAGTGTAACTTTACTGTTTTTTCTCTATCGTGCATTTTGTTCATTGCCTATGTTTGATTGCCTAATAAACGAATAAACCTAAACGTAATAAACGAATAAACCTAAACGTAATAAACATCCTCTATAAATTCTTTGCCAATTAATAATTACTACTATTTTTATTTATTTTATGTACATTTATGCACTGCTTTAGAGGTGATTATTTTTCAGCAGTTGTAAATTTTGAAATTTGTACTGTATTCGGTAAATTTAACTGCACTTCAATTATAGGCGCCCTTGTAGCGGTATGGCCATGTTACGACGCCATATAATTGTCGTTATTATTATTATGCTGCTAACAACTTATGTATTTGGTGATTTTGTGCTTTTGGGCTGGATGGTATTTAGATTCGTGAAGGTGCCAGAAAATCAGTTCGAAATGCCGACTCTGATGAAGTCTATGAAGACATTATGTCAGAGGCGTGTCGGTTCTTTAATCGCTATCAAGATAACCTGCAGAAGGCACAGGATGCCCACTGTAAAAAGTTGCATCCGGTTGCGATGCACTATTCCGAGGAGGCAAGTCTCTACAAGGAAAAATTCCGAGAGACACAACAGATGGCGGCAGAAATGATCATGAAAAACAGGTGGAAGATTAATAATATTATTATTTTCAAAAACAGTTATTTTTAGTGTTCTAATAAAATAAAGATGTTTATCAGAGACTCTTAGGTCAACCACCAGGTGATGGTGCAATGTTTTAAAGAAACTCTGAGTTACATGTAGTGTGAGTTTCTGGGCATTTCTTTATGGAAAAGGGAATTCAAAATTTGAAGAAGGATTTGGTTTCACTCGTGTAGAGTATCGGCATGAAATTCACAAAAGCTGATAATTGTTAAAAGTGTAGTTACAATATGATGTAGTCAAAGAAAATTGTTTTTTTACCATTCATAATGCTAACTAAGCAGGTTGACAATTTAAAATTTTACCTGTAGAATTTTTTAATTGTTGAAATGGAAAGGTGTGTATAGTTAAGAAGTATTGAGCATAATTTGATGACAGAGTTTTTTAGTTTTTCTAATCTTAAATTGAACCTAAACAGTTGGGACGATTGCCTTACTAAATATAGTAATTATTGTGACTCGTGATCAGTCGGGTAGGTATTAGATGTAATATTTGCCAGATCAGGGTGTGAACAGAGTTCCATTTGTTCCATATGTAGAGCAACACATTTTCATGCAACAAATTTTTTTTAAATAATAGAAATTATTTAAATAAGATTTTACTTGTAATGACTAACTAATACATATCTTGTTTAAGAATTAAATAATCAGTTAACTTCCGTTGCAGACTTTTAAATTGGGATTTTCTGGCAAATTATCATGAATAAAGATTAACGATGAATTTTAAATTGCTCATTTGGAACCAAGTGTGTGTATAGTATTTTCCAAGTTACAAAAAAACTGGGATATTCGTCTGAAGCGATTTCCTGCTACTCTTTAGTCTTTGGGGTGCCTAGGAAATGTTAGGAAATTTGAGGATCTGTCAATATTGCATAACTTATTATGTTGACAGGCTTTCTGATTTGTCTAATCGGGAAAGTATTGATCTGCACGGTTTCAGTGTTCGGGAGGCGCTTTGCCTCCTACAGCAATCACTCTCGCTTCGAGAAGATGGTACGTAGGAAATTAGTAATTGAATCATATCAGAATTTTGAATATAACAGAATGTGATTATGAAACTCTTTATGAAACTGATGTAGTTGTGAGCCTACCACAGGTGTGCACTGTGTGTGTATGTGTGTCACCAGTTCTTTCTTTATTTTCTTGGCCCCTCTGGTCACACCTTCAGTACACCCTGGTCAATCCTATAGGAAGTCAGCAGGAAGGATAAGTTTAATGGAAGAAGCACATGTTCAAAATTATATGCACTCCATACTGAGAATTGTTATGTGTTTGTTTGAACTTGAAAACTTGCAATGCATTAGATCAGAGGTTTTTATCCGTTGTTCTGCACAACCCTTCAGTTTCATGGGCGTAGGCCAGAGGTTCCAGTACAGTTCAGTATAAAATTTAAAAACCACTAACTGGGTCCATCAGAGGATGAGTAGTGAGCAAAAATTTAAGTCATTCTTAAAATTATGTCTGTAAAGGTATTGTTGCATTTTGTATGTTGTTGACATGAATTTTCTGAAGTGCTACTCTAAATCTAAATGTAAGTCTGAATCTGGTTTCCAGAGCGAGGAGGCAGAGCAGCTGCTAAGACAGATTGTTTTGAGGATGCAATAGCTAAGAAGTGAAGGATTGTATTGATTATGGTAGAAATTCTTGGAGAGGGGGCACATAATTTTTAAATTGAGAGCCTTTGGGGTGATAAGTGGCTGAGCCTGAGGTGGGTTCTAATGGAGTAATTGGCGGTTTTGTTGGAGTAATTGAGAATTTGTGAAATTCAGATTGAAGTCTGTTCCCGAGTCTACGTGCGGTGTGGGTTATGAATGATCGGCTGGAGAAGCGTTGGCAAGTGGTGACTGGTGGGTGAAGGAGTGAGGAGGACGATTGGGTAGAGTGGGGTGGCTGGATGGTTAAGAGTTAGTGAATATTGAAATATTGTTGCCCTGAGTTGTTGGTTAGCAACAGGACTTTGAAGTGGTTGTGCACCAGCATATTCAGCCAGTGGCGTGAGTTAAGGATGGAAGAGCGTTGCGGTGATGCAACGACTCTGCTTGGGTGTGCTGGTGGTGACAGCCCGGCAGAGTGAATGTTGATTGAGTAGATGCTTAATATAGATGGATACGAAGTTGAGGAAAGTGAAATTTATTAGGGCTGTTAACGATTAATTTAATTTTAATAGTTAACTTTTGAAAAATTTGCAATTAATTAATTGTTAATTTTGATTAAATCACAAAAATGTGTATATTTACATTTGTCAAACAAATTGATGACATTTCAATTAAAATTCTCAGTTACTGAATTTAGTTACATGCAGAAAATAACACGGGTGTTTTTTTTGCTCATATTGAAGTGTTGGATCTATGGTATGCAAACAATTTGTCGCAATGAACGTTATCAGCATTTTTGATATTTCCGTTAGCCAAAAATTGAAATCCAAAATGTTCATGTAATCAACCTGATATGTGTTTATATTTAATATCTCAATTACTATCCGCCGCCGTACTGCAATGTATACGGTTTATGTTGTTTCTTTCACACTTCCAGTACATGTTAATGATTAGCAGAATAATCGAAACAATTAATCGTTAAAAAATTTTATTCATTAAAATAAATTAACGATTAACCGATTAATTAATCGTTAATTTCAGCAGCTCTAGAATTTATGTAACCAAGTTTAGAGTGGACGATGAAGGGAATGAGAGTTAATGCTGTTTAACAGTCAAACATGAATTAGTCTAATTCGATGGAGGTCATGTATATGCTGGAAGCGAGAGGTTGGAGATATAACTGTAGAATGATAAATGTGGATTAAATGTGATGCCATGTCTTCATTATTTAGATCTTCTTCTTTGTTGTTTCCATTGTTCTATATTTCAACACATATAGGCTATGCTATTTGATCCGTATGCAAAAAGCAGGGTTGGCTAGCGGGGCCTAGGCCCAGGCACAAGTGTGGAAAGGGCACAAATTTCAGAATGGAATAACTTATTATTCCATAAAATGCACTATTTTCAAAATGTGGGTTGCCAAATTGATGCTACACACAGGGCTTAATTGGCTTGGCACAGAGCGCAAATATAGCTCGGTACGGCCCTGCTGAGAGATAAAGTGTAAGAATATGGAAGTTCCAAGATTCTCAATTGAATGTGTGAAATGCATTGGGTTCTCTGAGCACATGTTTAAGGTTTGTCACTACAGAAAGTTTGTAAACCACTACATTAGATGTTTATAATTGCTGTGAGAAGTTCTTGAAAGGTGCTATAGCAATCGAGATACAAATGCATCAGCTACATGTTTCTTTGCTAGAGTCTAACTAAATCAAAATTCTAAGGTTGTGCTGCATCATTTCAGAACTCCTTGAAAGGTATGACAAACGACGAGCGTTTCTCAATGTGATCACTGGCAGAGGGAGCCACAGTCATCGAAAGGTGGCACGAATTAAACCTGCTGTGGAAGCATTTCTCGCACGTAACAACTATGAGTAAGTGCCAGTGATTTTATTAGAAGTTACCTTATCTAAACATCTGGATATTGTATATTTTCTTTGTTTGCATCAGTTGTGGTATTGCTGCATTCTGTCTAATCCCATTCACTTTTACCCAACACTGCACTTGCTGTTGGTCATGCATTCATAAGTAATAGGATTGACTGCTGCAGTGCCGCCATCTGTATGAACCTATCTGTCGTGCATTCAACAGATTGTATGTGTGCTGTGTAGGTACAAGTCAAGATTTTGTGTTCTCCTACTAGAATTCGTTGTTACATGTTTGTTTAATCGCAAGAGTATTCGTGATGATAATTTTTTTAATCACAAAATTTATTGCAATGATTATTTGTTAATCGCAAGATTAATGACAGTTTAACATTTAAATAATTGAATAGCAATATAGTATTTATGTGCTGGTAGTGTGAACTTTATGCTGTTTAGGTTCGTCGAATCCACTTGGGGTGTCCTGAAAGTGCGACTTCATATCGGATTCTAGAGTGGAGCATTTCCTTTGTCATTTTCAAGTGCCTTTCAATAAACAGTTGATCCATTCTGTTATATATAAGGCTGTGAAAATTTTCTTTTGCCATGGTCCTGTCCCCTACTAGAATTCATTGTTACATGTTTGCCATAATGAGATCTAGATTTTCTCTGCAATTTTGATATATTGTTTTTAAAACAGGCATGAATTAATGTTTTGTGTTGGTAAGAATTTTGTTGAGTAAGTATAGATTATGTAGTGTCATTGGGAATCTTCAAAGGCTGTTTAGTTTTGTTGATACATTGGATACTGTGGGCAGACACACAAAGTCAAGGAAAATATAATCATGTATATTTTTTTTATCCTGAAATTTTATATCTCGCTTTTTCCAACATTTTTTTTGCTCAGAAGTGCACACGCCTCGACGACGCAATTGCAGTTTTACTGCAGAGCAATTGTACACAAAGGTCCCTACACAGTGACTCCTCGGACGAGGGTCAAATTCGCTCACTCAGCACACACTGAGTGTTATGGGCTAATCAATCAGCCACCATGCCACATATGGCTTTTGCTTAGATGGTTGACTGTGAGTGGAATTAACCAGGCTGTATAATGGAAAATAACCTAGTACCCACTAAGCATTTTCCCACCACTTAACTGACTGCCTAGTGTAGTGGTCAGCAAATAACTACAGACTGTTGCATTAATTGCTGTGGTCTTGTTTGGACCTCGTCCAAAAATTCATCATGTCAAGACGACGCTTCCCAGAGGTCTCTATAGAGCAGTGGTTTTCATTTAGGGTTTCATGACCCTTAGGTTCCACGGGCATCAGTAAAGGGCTCCATTTCAGTTTGAAATAAAATTCATAAAGCACCATTTGAATTCACAGAAGGATCAGTAATGACTAATAGCAGAATTCTTCACAACTGTTAGTCATTCTTGCTAGACATGACTCTAAGCTTATTGTGTAGGATGTTTTCAAAAGTATTATAACGACCTGCAGCACAGCTGCAAATAAGTGATATTCTAAATTCAAAATCTAATGTTAAGCCCAATAGTAAAAGTTACAAGTACATCTATTTCTTGAAAAATTGGATCTTGAATGGCATTAGGTATTGCGAACAAATTAGTCACTTGTGTAAGTTTTTGTCATGACAGACAATTTGAAAACTGCTATAGATAGAGGTTTGTAAACAAGGGGCTGCCTTGTACCTATGATGTAACAACTTTATGGAAATATTTATCAGTGTACTGTTTGCAAGACCTATTAGCTGGTTAGCGTGAAGGTTTGCAGACCACTTAACTGACAATTAATTTATGCAAATGATACTTCTGTATTGAATGATTGAAAGGTGAACTTTTCTCGATATTGATAAAGTGCTCTTGTCTTTGACTGAGTTAATGATCATCATTTTGAGTTGTGAGTGCTTCTGGATAATTTTCTTCAATGGTGATAGATATAATTTATAATGAATGAATTAATTGCAATTGAAAATGAATATGTGAAGCTCAGCGATTGTTACTAAACTCTGTCATTAAGCGATGGTTGTAGATGGTTGTTGTATTTGCACTCTTTGACTGGTGCATGTTTTTTGGGTTGCACTTTATCATCAGTATTTATACATGTGTGGCTATTGTTTTCAAGGTGATTTTAGGTCTTTTTGGATCGATATCATGGCAGCAATGTATTACTACTGACAGCAATCATTTTATGTTTTCAGTTTGCATTCTGGAATGTAGGATGTTGAATTTTGTTTTAATTTGTTGCATATATTGTCATGTCCTCTTCACCCTCCATCAGAGGCGACGATCTCGTTCGAGAGGTGCGGCGACACACAATAAGAGGGGTAAGAAATGTGGGGGGGGGGGGGCAAGCGTATAACGTGTTTCCTCTCTGTAAAAGGTGGGAGGGAGGCAATAGTCCCCCTCGATCTCTCTGGATCACCGCCTCTGCCCTCCACCGCCTTTTCTCACTCGTACTCCTCCACATCACCTACAAGAGTAGGTGATGTGGTTGAACTTTCTCCTCTTCCCTCACTCTCCGATCATCACCGTTTATAAATCCATTTGATAATTGTTAATTATCTCGTCCTGTTTCTTGCTATTCCGTTCCCAGAGCAGTAGCAGGAGGAAGAGGAGGAGGAGGACTCCTTTTAAAAGTACTTTGTCTCTTTCAATCACACACAATATATAATTATGAGACATGTGTGGTCCAAGGTTTGAGGTTGGGAGCTTTGTTCATCCGGCCCTCCTCTGCAGAACCACCACTGGTCCTAATTAAGATGTATTCGGTAGGCCAATGCGGACCAATTTGCCGAATAAGTAAGTATATGCTGGCCAGTTGGACCAGTTTCATATTTGTCATTTCGTTCGCCAACTTCGCCCTCACAACCGATCTTCGCAGTTGGTGGAGCCCTGGATGGGGTCAGTCTTTCAACCTCCCTAATCGTTCTTTGGCCCATCTTTTGCCCTACGGACCGTCGGTAAGCCCGCACTGTTTACGTGTTGCGCACGTGGTCGGTAGATGGCGCATATGGCGAGGCAGAAACTGGCTCTCGTGGGTGTCTACTTCACTTCGGCCTTAGCGATGCACAATCGCGTCTACTTACACAGTCTGTCTGTTTGTCCGCCCGCTGCCTCGTTGGCCTGCTGCAGGTGTTACGAAGTGTAGAGTATACCTCTGAATATAGCATCTTCTAAAACAGTATATCCGCGTTAAAAATGGACCAACAGCGGCGTCGCCGTTGAAGGACACGCCAGAAGAAAAGGATGAAGTCGTGAACAATGCGGAAGAGAAGAGGCTCTACAGCCAAGTGTACACCTTTCAGTTTCTGAATAAAAGGAATAGGCCTACATTACGAAGATAAGCGGACCTGTACAATATATATACCTAGCATTTCTGGTCTTGGGTTTTTATTGCAGCATAGATTCATAAAATAAAGGCATACTCATTTTCAACTATGCGTTATACCTGTAAATTATTATCCCCTGGGTGTAGAAATGGTTTATTCGCTGGATAGGTTTACTTTATGCCGGTATATTTCATCCTGGGGTTGGTTTTGGGACGGGTTGAATATCATGGCACACCGGCAACCCGGCATAATATTCTGCTTGGGTATAGGCCTACCATGAGGTCGTTGACTCATTGGGGGTATACAACCTAAGCGAAACCGAGATATACATATCGATAGATAGTGCATACGGTTTCACTGTACTCCAGCTCAGGTTGTTGGCTGCTGTAAACCGCAGGCTAAGCGTGACGCATTCAGCAAATAATATAGGCCTACCTACAACAGCTGAAATCTCCAGTATGACAAAGAAGTTCTTCCCAAGCCGAAAAAGCCCCCATAAGTTATTCTGGCTTCTATAGCGCTTACCAAGCTCGAAGTTATATAGACACTATCAGAGGCGTCCACATAAGGGGGGTCCGGAGGCAAATACCTCAAATTTCAAGTAGGAGGATTATTTTCTTAGTCTTAGGGGGTAATATCTTGCCTTCCTACGTCCTAACACAGAGGACCGGGTTTTGCATCCATCACTCAGTGGGGATTGACGCCTCTGGACGCTATGCTTCGTGTACAGTGAAGCTCCTAACAAGAATGTGTGGCCATTAAGAATCGACGACTAAATTAATCGCATACTTAAAACTACTAAAGCGCCACATAAAGCTAAGCGCGTCTAGCGATTCCGTGGCGGAGCGTGTAGGCTATGGGGCTCATGTGCGTATATGCTCACACCGGTGCAGGATCCATTGTTCGACCTGGACAATGGATTTTAATAGATTAATTAAGGTCAACTCTAAATCCACCTCTACCCAGCAGATGTCTTACAGCTGTTCGCTGGATAATATAAATCGATCACTTATGTGATTCAATCATGTCAATAGCCGAAGATTGGTTGATGCACTCTTAGGCCTATGGGCGAGTATAACTAAATTAAAAAACACGACGATATAGAAGTAGGGCCTACATGTATCTCCTTATTCTCCTATTCAGTAGCAACGCCATGTATACTGTCAAACAGGCATACTGGCAGGCAGGCAGGTTTACGACAGCGGGGTAGAGGCAGGTGAAAAGCTGGCGAGGATGAAGGTCGAGAAGGAGGCTGACGAGGATGATTAGCCTTGGAAGATAGGAAGGAGAAAGGGAGAAAGGGAGAGAGCCGAGAAAGGATGGAGACGAGTCAATCATGTACTCAGAGGCGCTGATCTTGTTTGACAGGTAGGCGGGGGCACCCAATGAGAGGGTAAGAAAATGTGGGGGGACAAACGTACAATTTCATCCCCTTTATAAAAGGAGGAGGACTTGTCCACCTCTTTCCCCCGGGATCGCAGCTTCTGCATGTGCTGGCTCTCTTATGACTATATATAATATATGACTCATAATGGCTGTCAGAAATGTTGGTAGCCAAAGCAGTGCACATTGGATTTGAATGGATTTCTAAGAAAGCAATATTGCCTATATATATTGTATATATATTATATATATAATATATATATAGAAATTATATATATATATATGGCCTACAATACAATTGTGGCGTTCTGCCGCCCGAGCGCCTGCCTAGCTCTCGGACGGTGTCGACTCCAGCTGGCTGACACGTCTGGAGTCGCCCGAGTCACTTCCTCATCAAATCTCAATGCCAAATGGTTGCTCTCTATATCTACCATGATGTTCGCTCTCACCAGTAAAGATTAGGAATGGGCCTCTTCTCCAAGAAAGGTAACACTGTTTGAATTAGTCATGAGGTCTGACTCTGCCTATTCCACGGTCGCCGGATGGGCAACGTTCTGAGGATTGCCGTACTCAAAACAGGGTTCATAATCATATCGGCAGGAGTCTTCCTCGCCTTGCATACCTTCCAAGCTACTAGCCTCTTCTTCATCTCTACCTGATGTCGTACAATTCAGCATCTTGTGACTCTGAAACTATCGCCCATAAGGGACACCAAACGTTCTCTTAAGTTACGAGGTTCAGATATACTTGAGACAAGTCCATAGGCCATATCGGCCTAAACAATTATCGGCAGCAATATTCAACGTCTTGTACTCCTAGATATTATTGTTCTCAACTCTTTAAACTCTTAGTCATGTCATCTCAGACACTTATCTATCACGCCTTCTGCTCATCACGTATCTCTCGGTCTATTTCCGTGTATGGCATAACGGCCGCACACGTATATTTTATCATGCACCACAATTGACGGAGTAAGTTTCCGTCCTCTGTGTTGGCAGTTACCCACCAACACTGATATATTCTGCTTCGATAAAAATGACTAACATGGTATTCACGGACTCTGATAGTGAAGGTCTTCCCTCTATAACCTTCGCTATCTGCACACAGATCTTCGATCCGACTACGCACGAGGGGGCCCGACCTGTTGCTTATTGTTTTTCTCTATATGCGATCGCTAATCCTTGGACTTACCCAGTCTGTATCTATCACGACCACCCGAACTTCCACGGTCTCGGTCACACGAACTTCCGACAACTCAAGTGCTGCTGGAAACTCGCGGGAGCAACTATGACCACGTTAGGTATCCAAGTATATATATTAACGAAACCGTACAGGGAAAAGAATATGCGGAAACACCCGCAATTATTGAAGTCTTCGGCACCAGTCTTGTAATCGTCGAACGCATCAATGGGATCACATTCCCCCTATTTTATCGAATGTATCCACTGGGGAACTTTTCCCGTATGTGCCAACGCTCCACCGGCAGCTCTCTCGGTCTGTACAGTTGATGCTCCGGCAATCTACCCGGCTTGTTTCTTTTGCGGACACCCGAACTCGGTCTCGGCCACCAGAACTTCTACGATTGCGGCCACCCGAATTTTCTCGATCTCGGTCACCCGAATTTCCACGTCTCCGACAACCTGCTGGAAACCGGTAGGAGTAGCTATGACCGAACTAGATAGCTAACAAGTATATTTCTCGGCCTGCTCTCATCTGTTATATACTTTAGTATTCGATCACCCAGACTCTCACATGTCTGTAACTCTCGTGAACTGCGTTTATTCCTCTCATCCTAGGATCATCTGTATACTCGTCACCTAGAGCTCTGACAAACGGTAATGCACTCTCGTAAACTTCGTTTCCGAGTCCTCAGACTCGATTCTCTCACAGGCACCTGAGGTAAGTGTCACCACGTTACCTCCATGTTTCACACAGACCTGTATTATTATAATCACTTTCTCTGAAGCAATTGTACTCTGTCTCTTATACACTGGAACGGACCATGGGCAGATCTTTCGAGGAAGTCCCCGAAAGATTATGTAGTTAGATCTACTAGAAGAAATTCTGCGGCTAATCCCGCAAATAGAAGCCTCGCGGGGAAACCGCGAGTCAAGATATTGCAATTAGACACACAAGTAAACAGATTTCTGGAAAACGGGGAGAGTAACTGTGACCGACATAGGTAGCCAACAAGAATATTTATCGAAAGACTGTAAGAAGACATACTGCGGGGACACCGCAAGTTCAGATATTACGTTCAGTAACTCAAGTTAAGGTACGCGGGGAAACCGCGACCAAAGACATTGCGAGCAGACACGCAAATCAACAGAATGCTGGTAAACGGTGGGTGTAAGTATGACCACGCTAGGTAGCCAGGTATAGATATTTACGCAAGAGCAAAGAATATGCGGAGACGCCTGCAATTGATCAGGTTTTTGGCACAAAAGGGAACTTTCCCTGTATCGAACGCACCAATGGGGTCACCCTCCCCGTATTTATCGAACGTATTTATGTTTCCCAGTATATGTCAACGGCTTCACCGGTAGCTCTCTTGGTCTGTTTCCAACGGCTTCACGGGGCCGCCCTCCACGTCTTTTAACCAACGTGTTCACTGGGAAACTCTTCCCGTATATTATCTCAACGGCCAACGAGGCCTCTCTCGATATAAACGTTCGGTTCCTCGGGGCTTTACCCGATCTCTTTCTCATGACTGCCGACGCGGTCACCATCTTCCTCGTTTTCCCGTAAAGAACTGTCATTCATTCATTTATTTCTCTCGATCGGGTCTCTACGCACTCTCGAACGGCACCCAGACCTGTGAGCATTTCTCACGATCGGTCTTTCTCGGTCAGCCTGGTAACCCCTACGATCAGGACACGGTCCGTCTTGCGATCGACGGCAGAGGGGCCCACCCCACCAGATCAGCGAAAAGCAGCACCGGCCTGACCGCGAGAGCGGCTGTCACTAGAGGTCGTATTTATATGGCAACACTCAAGATCCCTGGAGCGGTACGAGAATCACTCTACGTATGAAGCAGTACGAACCACTGCTCCACATATATAGCGATGCACCGTATGTCAGGCTATACTCAAGCCAATTCATGCGTCCTGCAAGCTATGCACTGAACTAAAAACCGCCGATCGGTCTTCCCTCCTATACTAACACTGTAAAAAATACACGCTAAAATAACGCTATGGCGAGCCGATAATTAAAATAAATCATTCATTCGAGCCTTGTGCCTGTCCGCCACACAATGTTCATTCCATTCCAAATATCAAGCTAAGGTAGCCGCAACTTAATTGACATAATTATACAATAAAATAATAAAAACGAAGTCACATTGAAATGCAGCATATAAACTGAGCTGAAGCCTCTTTTATGATAATGTTGCAATGTATGCCTATCTATATTCGTGATTAATTGCTCCTATTTGATTATACCATCCACAGCTCTGTCCGTTCAATCCGTTCATATGATTATATTTAAACTGAAGGACAAAATCTTCTTTCAAATAATTCAGTCTCTAGATCTATTCGTGCGTTCGTCCTTCCATCGTCATCT